>JBAIAC010000026.1:11637500-11840000 GCA_037349315.1 Chelydra serpentina | reverse complement strand
TCAGATCAGTCCATGAATTCTCTGGATTCACTGAGCTACAGCGCTCACCTCAAACCAAGCTGAGTGCCATGAGGCTGAGCTTTCTTAAAGCATCAGAAATACTAGTGCAGCGTAATCTATGTTACAACCCCTACTCCTTTGTACCTCCTCCTCCTCTGGTCAGAGTCTCTCATTTGAGGAGTTCATCCTCAGCGGTATACCCCCAAAGGACATCCGGCAGCACCTGCAATACAGGACAAGCCCATCAAAGTATCAGGAGACTTCCAGCGTCTTTTCTGCAGCCAAAACATAAGGTTTTTCACTGAGAAATCTTTATGTACCTAAGTCCGTACGGATAGAAACGTCCGTGTATAAAAATGACCTGAGAGGATAATAAAATAGACAAGCTGCCTTCAGGGGCAGTATCAGAAAAAATATTGTCTTAGGATAACAACAAATTAATTCACTTTTTGCATACCTTAGTTCTTATATATAACATATCTTTGCTTTGTAATATCTCTGTATATGCACACACTTAATTACAGCATAAAGTATAACAACAGCCGCCCAAAATCAACATATAAAGCTTGCTCCTGATCTTGTCTATCCCGGTGCAAAGCAGAAACAATTGAACTGCACGTGGGGGAGCTGCACCAGTGTAAAACTGGTGTGAGCTATGAGTGAATTCTATAGTCCAAATAAACATCACACACTATAGATTTTTCTTCATTGGGAGATCTTTTATATATTATTAAGTTACACTAAGGCCATATCCGAGCCACTGTAGGTTTTTCCTATTTATTATTATTTGTTTTGCAGTAGTGGCTAGGTGCCCTAAGTCATGGACCTGGACTCCAATGTGCTAGGCACGGTACAAAACACAGGGAAAAAAGTCCCTGCCCCAACCAGATTAAAACCTATATATGCAAGTTTCTCATGGAAGGGGCAGGAAACTTTGAAAGCTTTGACTCACCGAGTTTCCTGCTCATTCAGAGATTTGTTTCTCCTAGGAACAGGTGGGTGGGGCTGGGCAGAAACCCTTTGCATGTACATAGTCCCCCAGATCCTGTCCATCTATCAAGCTGTTTATACTACACTCACCACAATAGTATCTGAACACCCTCATGGGCAAGTGAATCCCCATGTTCCAGGGCCACACAATAGCAGCTATGAAGGTGGCTCCCTGGATGTTAAGTAGAGAGGACCAAGACTTTTTGGAACACAAAACCAAACTAAAAGATCACCAGAAAACTGCTGCCTGTTTGGAAATGGTTCAGGTTTAGGAAAAAAAATTAAGAAAGGAGTTAACAAAACCATTATTGACATTTTTGGGTGACCAAAACACAGGCTTTGGCGACAGAAACACAAAGTGTTTGTCATAGACCGTAATGCTTTCAAGCTTGTTTGCAAAACATTTCCATTAAAATGTTCTGACAAATTTTGAAAAAAACGAAAAACAATGGATCTGTTTGATCCCTGAAAAATGGAAACATTAGCAGTTGCTCGTGAATCTTTTTTAAGTTTTCAACCATCTCTAGTGTTAGAAGCTGATCTCCAAAATGTGGGAGCAGCATGCCACAAAGAGCTGCTGACACCTGGCTCCACCTTCTCCCGTGCCCTAAACTTCAATTTTCATTAAGCCCTGAGCACAGAGAAGCTTCCTCTAGGTCCCACAAAGTGGAAGTGCATACCACAGAGATGTTGTTTCCCTCATACCCAAACCTTCTACACTCCTTGGACCTTGCTCTCTATTGCCCTACACCAGGGATCTCAACCTCAATTGACCACGAGGGCCACATGAGGACTAGTCCATTGACCTGAGGGCCGCATCACTGACACCCCCCCTCGCTGCACCCGGCCCCGCCCCCACTCCACCCCTTCCATGAGGCCTCGCCCATGCCCCTTCCCACCCCTTCCATGCCCGCATTCCAACCCCTTCCCCAAATCCCTGCCCTGCCTCTTCTCCGCCTCCTCCCCTGAGCGTGTGGCTCCCCACTCCTCCCCCTCCCTCCTGAAAAGCGCTAAGCGCTGCCAAACAGCTGTTTGGCGACAGGAAGCGCCTGGAGGTAGGCAGAGGAGTGGGGACGTGGCGCGCTGGGCGGGGTGGTAGGGGAGGGGAGCTTGGAAATAACCCCGCGGGCCGCGTGTTTGAGACCCCTGCCCTGCACCATGTGCAATCAGTTACACCCCTGCAGAACAATATCATTCTGCACTAGTGTAAGTAACTACGTAAGACATAAAGCAGTAGAAGAGCATTGCATGGAATCAGTTTGGGTTTGCTCCCCTGTGCTCCAGGAAATGGAAAGGAGACTATTACATCTAGTAGGCAACTGTTAAAGTATCACTAGAGTCCACATATTTTAAAGGTTATGAAAAACCACTGTGTGGCCCTAGCTAAAAATTCATGGCCTACAAAGTCTCCTTTTAAGTAAGTAAAGCTGTTTTGCCATTTAGGAGTGCATGAGAAAGCACTCCAGACTAGTAAATATTATATATATACTTGAGAACATAAAGCCAGCTCTCTTTCAAATGCTGTTAAAATAATTTACACTGAAGCAGACACCTTGTGTAAACTGAACACTTATTGAGTGTCAGACTATACATCTGAGTGGATGGATGGACTGGGCCTTGATCCAGATGAAAATATTCACCATGTAGTTTGAAGCATGTAAGTGCCAGAAGGCCATCTGCAGCAGATCAGCCTCCTCAAAGAATAAAGGCTAGTCTCCTGTGTCCGCTAAACAAGCCCAGTCCACCTGTTCTCCATCCTGGGGAGCTGGACAGCTCTCCCCAAGAATGAGAGTTAATTCAAATGAATGGGGCTCCAAGGTAAAGAATGGCAACAGCTTTAAATCCGGACTAATTGAACAGTGAGTTAAAGGTAGTTTAAATGTCCCCGTCAATCGGAAAGAGCAATCCTTTTTTGGAATTTTAAAATATCTTTATCATCCCTGTTGCTGGAGACACATAGTGACTGACTATCTAGAGAGTGTGTAAATGATATACTTGTAATATAGTACTCAACTACTAGTACCGCACAACTAATATAGTACTCAACTACTAGATGTCTCTGCGTACCGCACAAAATTCCTGATAGGCTGTAGTCACTGGTTAAAATGGGAGACAGAGCTGGCACTAAAGTTATGTGGAAGGCTGTTTGTTGCTGAATAAATTTCTCCAGTTTATTCCATATGGCTACAGGAAACCGTGGAAAAGATTATACACAATGTTCTTTCAAATACACAAAGTGAACAAATTAATTTGTTTTCTTCAATCTCTTTCAGTTATAGAGACCTTCAGATGTTACTTGGAAGAATAATTTTTTTTCTGTCTGAAGTGTGATTTTTAAGTTGGCAAGATCCTTTTAATTCCTTCTAATTCCTTGTTCCCATAGCTAGGTTTCTCTCACAGAAGGCTCTGCTGACCATGAGAATCTCTACACTCCTAGATCTGGAATGCCTGCTCTGCTCTGCATGGCCTAATGCAAGGTGATGAATCAATTCTTGGTCTGGACTCCAAATGACATGGCAAAAACATTTGTTTTAAAATGCACCTGGGTTTGTTTAGAGAGAATCTTATGGCCCACCCAGATCTCCAATCCACTCAGTGGCTCTCAACCATTCCCGACTACTGTACCTCTTTCAGGAGTCTGATTTGTCTTGCGTACCCCCAAGTTTCACCTCATTTAAAAACTACTTGCTTACAAAATCAGACATAAAAATACGAAAAGTGGCACTTCACAATATTACTGAGAAACTGCTTGCTTTCTCATTTTTACCATATAATTATAAAAGAAATCAATTGGAATATAAATATTGTACTTACATTTCAGTGTATAGTATATAGAGCGGTATAAACAAGTCATTGTCCGTATGAAATTCTAGTTTGTACTGACTTCGCTAGTGTTTTTTATGTAGCCTGTTGTAAAACTAGGCAAATATCTAGATGAGCTGATGTACCCCCTGGAAGACCTCTACATAACCCCAGGGGTATGCGTTCCCCTGGATGAGAACCACTACACTCTAGAGTAAAGATTATTCTCCTGTCATCTTCCTTTTGACTTCTGTTTGGGATCTTGCTCTGGCCTCCCAGATTGTAGGAGACAATGGGCCATCTTCAGGACACATGACCCTTCCTAAACCTCTTACTGGCTTACAGCTACAAAAAAAACCACTGGGAAATGCTGGTTTTTCTACTGGCAGAAATTTACACCTCCCACTTCTGCGAATTTTTACATTTTGAATAAATCCCAAAATATTTAGGCTAGTCAAGACTAAAGAGGTTTGCAAGGAACTTCTGAAAAACCTAACAGAGCTAGGGCAAGTTGGGGATCATGATGGGCAGAGGGAATATAATGCTGCCAAAGGCAAGGTGATGCACACCTTGAACCTATACAGGCTGAGCGGATCGAATTTGACTGTTGCTACTCAGGACAAACAGCTTAATGTCTTTAGGAGCAAGAAAGAAAATCACTTGATTCTTATAGGGCGATGATAAAGAAAAGCATGCAAGTTACATTGTACTAAGACATGGGTAAAGAAAAATGAAAATATCATACTGCCATTGTATAATCAATGGCACATTTTCACCCAGTATACAATGTCTAGCTCTTGTCACCTCATCTCGAAAGAAGGACATAACAGTAATACGAAAGGGCAACAAATATATCTGCATGAGGAAAGGTTAGTGTAGGAAGCAGATGGAAAAAAGGTGCCATAATAGAGGCGTATAAAATAATGAATGGCACAGAAAGGGTAAGGACTCCTCTTTATCCCCTTTCACATATGAGGGCATACAGAACATCAAGGGATCAAGTGGTTTTCTTTGAGCCGCTTGCCAATCTGTAAAGCCCTTGAGCCAGATCCTCAGCTGGTGCAAATTGGCATAGTTCCATTGAAACAAACCAAACAAAAGCTGACTGGTGATAAATTCTCCTTTCCTTCATTTGACGTTTTAAGAATAATTTGTTCACAAACCTCACATTGAGGCCCAATGCCATTTAAATAAGAAACACTTATGGAAACCCAAAAAAGTAATTATTTCTTTTTAAAAATATCACTGCACACAGAGCTCCACTACTGTGGATTCAGATAACATCTTGTGTTACTGCAGAACTACATTAGGCACTTTTAAGTTAGGCTCTCTCAATCCGTCGAGTGATGTTTCAGTCGCAATGTGTCTTCATTTTAAGGGCCTAATCCTGTGGGATACTCAGCAGTTCCAACAAGGGGCCAAGGGCTTATTCTCTGCCATTGAAACTGAAAGGTCACATGACTAGGAACCTCAATACCAGATAAAAATATGATCACCAAGATATTTTGGAAATCTCTCTTGATACCCAAAGTCAAAGCAAACCCTAAATCAATTTTTTTTTAAATGACTGTGCCGGAGGATGCTAAACAACATGCACTTGAATATTCCTTGCCATTCATTTGCAAATAAATTAAGCAAAATAAAAATTAATACATTTAGCAATGGAAGACAAGGCTAGGAGCAACGTAGCAGCAGCAAGAGGCTCTTTTTATTTGCCACAGCCACTCATTATGTATCACTCAGAGAAATCCTGCTGTTTTCTCTGTTTGCAAAGAAGCCTCAAGCCTTTTCTCAGCAGCTGTCACTTGGTTCTCAAAAAAAGGGCCTCTCAGCACCATGGCGATTAAATACCATTACAACTTTCCTCCTTCTGCATACTACAGTAGGCAATCAATATGGGCTTACATTTTATGAGACAAGGAGTTAACTTGTTCAATTACAGTGCAGACAGCTCTATTCTTTTGTAACAAGTAATCTGGGTAGGGAAATCGATACTGACAGGCCCGATGCACGCCAGCTAATTTCATATTATCCTCAGCCAATCAGGTAGCTCAGAGTAATAGAGTTGTTGTTACAGTTCATTATGGAGAGGTGGGATCAATATCTGTACAATAAGAGGATTGGCAATGCATCTGCTGCATAAGTAACCCTGAAGGGAAAGGAAGTCCCACCAGTGCAGCAGGCAAACTCTCATTTACATAGCCGGTGAAAACAAAAATGTATGAGAGGTCTCCGCTCCCTGACCTACAATTAAAGATGAAAATGTCCCAGAATGGGAGCAGGATAAACAAACCTCACTCGTCTACCACAGAGATAAAACACAGAAGGGCCAAAGTTGAATAAAATGTTAATAGAAGATTAAAAGACATGCATATGCTTCGTAAAATGAGATAACACATGCACAGCTAAATGAATGAGGAACAATCTATTATTTTTGAAGCATTACATTAATACACAATGTATGTTTGACAAAATACAAGGAGGGAAGAAAGAAAATATATAATCACGTTTTGATGAATATATTATGCACTCTCTCTCTCTCTCTTTCATGGAACATGTTTTCTTTTGTGATGCAAAATCCTGTCTACATTACCATTTGTTATGCAGTAGAACAAAAGAGCAGCACAAGTTAAATGCATGAGCATCTTACTCAAAATAAGGGTTAAAAGAAAGAGAGCGAGAGAGAGAGAGAGAGAGAGGTATGCGCAAATGTGGTGTTTAAAAAAATAACGTAGAACACCTATTTTTCCTTTAACTACTTTGTTCAAGAATTAAAAAAACTCAATAAAAAATAAAAGAAATCAACAAAAAGGTTTTTCACAGTAATGTAAGATATTGGCTGAAAGTTAAATGTTTGTATGAGATAACAGAAAAGCTAATTCTACCTATACTCATCCCTAGAACAATAGGCAAAAGCCAGGTATCTTATAGAGATGTGATGTAACAATTTAGATCCACATTTTAAAAAGTGACATTTAACTCTGGATACCTCATTTGGGACACGTTGGGTCTTAATTTCAGAAGTGCGGAGGATCCCCAACCCTTATTAACTTAAATTGGAATTACAGATGCTCATTTCCTCAGAAAATAAAGCCCTAGAGGGTGAAATCCTGATTCCTGACCCCATTGAGATCAATGGCAAAAATGACACTTGACTTCACTGGGTAGGTGGGGAGGGGCAACATTTCACCCCAGATGTCTAAAATTGGGCACCCAGAAACCAAAACATTGAAAACTGTAGGCCACTTTTTTAAAAAATAGCTTTAATATGCAAGAAAGAACACATATCAAGATATGTAGTTTGGGAAGATATCCTTATTCCATGAGTGCATTTTGAGATATAACATAAAAGCAAAGGCTAAAATTTTCAAACGTGGCCATTGTTTTAAGGTGACTGAGATTTGGGGAGCCCAACTTGAGATGTCCACAGCCAGATTTTTCAAGGTATTTGGTACCTGGCTCCCATTAAAAACAATTGGTGTTAGGCTCCTAAATACCTTTAAAAATCTGACCTGATGTGTCCTAAGTTGGGCATTTGGATATGGAGGCATCCAAAATTTGTGGACATTTTTTTTAAAAAACCTCAACCATGTATTTCACCTCAGTGATAATCGGGGGTTTCATCTTAAGCGTTTTATATAAAGAGTCCAGTGCTGAAAGTGCTCCAAGCATTACCAGTATCTTCAGTGGAGGAGTTCTGTGCATTTAGTTCCTCTATTAGGTGACTTTATGATTCGCTATGCTGTTGAACTGTTGGCAATTGAGAATTTAGAATAAGATTAATCTCTTAAATAGTACTTTCCAGTCTACCTTTGAAAAACTTTAATGATATATATTCCTTCAAAAGTTTTGGAAAAAAGTGGATTTTTCATGCATTATACCATCATCACCTTAAAAACATGCCAATTTTGACTTTGATAAACAAATGAGATTACCTCAGTTTTCCTGGTCTATTTATCCAAGCCAGTACATACACGTTTTTAAAGCTATCCATTACTTTCTCGCATATTTTAATCATGACTCCTTGCAATGTTTGCATAAGGCTAAAAACATTTTTGGGTTACTATTCCAGTTTATTCATTCGTATTCATATCAATGTGTTACTGCAGTAATAATCCAGAAAATACCACAACAATGATTTCTTCATGCTATCTGCCATTTTAATAGGAATTGTAAAATATTTATTATCATTTCCGTCCACTACTAAGAGAAGTGCTCAGACAAACTGGAAATTGTACAGTGCTTTAATTTGATCCAATTTTATTTAATTTAAGATGTTTTTTATGGTTGTTTATGAGTTGAATGGAATATACTGAGTGGGTTGATACATTATGTTATTCTGGATCAAGAAACCAGTCCAAACATGCCTTAGGGTCACAAATGTAAATGAGTTTGGTGGTTTCAACCTAATCCCTATTGGACATTTATCTACACTAGAAAGAAAAACAAAACAAAACAAAAATGCTACATAGCTTGGTGTGCTTCAGCATGATTAGCAGTTTTTTTACTTACTTGGCCCAGGATTTGCAAATCAGGATTAGGGCACATTGCCAAGGCTGGGTGGAGAAGCTTGCACAGCCTATGTCTGCACTATGCCTGGTTTTCTAGACACCATTCTCAGTTTCTTATTGATAGTAACATTTATTAACCTCATCACACTTCCTTCTTATACCTCCCAAAAATTCCTGGTGGCGCGTAATAGTGTTGTTAATATTAATAGCCTTTGTAGAGCCAGTATTACAAAATACAAGTTTATATGCCATGTAATCATAGTCGTGTTGGTCCCAGGATATTAGAGAGAGACATAGTGGATGAGATAATATCTTCTATTGGACCATCTTCTATTGGTGAGAGAGACAAGCTTTCAAGCCACAACAGAGCTCTTCTTCCGGCCTGGGAAACATATTCCCAGGGCCACAGCAAAATGCAAGGCGGAACAGATTATGTATTAACTATTCATGCTAAACGATCTGTTCCACCTTGCATTTTGCTGTGACCCTGGGAGTACCTTTACCAGACCTGAAGAAGAGCTCTGTGTGGCTCAAAAGCTTGTCTCGCTCACCAACAGAAGCTGGTCCAATAAAAGAGATTACCACACCCACCTCGTTTCTCTAAAATACAAGTTAGTCTCATAGCTGCTTGGTCTTTTGTTTTATTATAATCTTTAAAATAGATCCCTGGTAGCCTGATCTAATTCCTTGATCTGGCCTGCCTTTGTTTGGAGTCCCCTAAGTATTATCACTTTATGCATGGACACACCAAAAATGCAAGCTTGGGGAAGGGTGCAACAACATGCATTTTCCCTCTAGAAACCCCACTCAACAGTCTTCATAAGACTGACCCACCTCAATTTGTGTGATACACTCAGACACAATAGGGGCCTTGATTTGTCATCACCTTGCACAGTTGCTTATACCAGTGCAAAATGGGTGTAAACCACACTAAAAAGTAATGATAGCATTTTACACTCACTTTTGAAAGGTAGCCATTACCACACCAGGTGCATGACGAATCAGGCCCTTGTTGTCTAGTAGTCCATGGAGAGCCAGTGTGTGGTGCAAACCACTGAAGAAGTGAGTTTAAGGAAAGGGCTCTCCTGACAGATTTCATATGATTCATGTTGCTAAGGAACCACATCTTTTGTCTGTGATGTGGGCACACCAGCTGCCTCATCCAGATCTCGTGACTGCTAAATAATGTGGCCTAAAAGAGATGTATCAGAAAAAAATAGTTAAAGTACCAGGTAACACTCTTAACTGTGTGATACCCTCTTTGGTCCCCCATCACATTAATAAAGACAACGGACCATTATTTTTAATTCTAAAGTGTCAAAAGACCTTACAAGAAAAAAAATGAAATACATACACATATTATAGCTAGCTATATATATATATATATTCATCAAGGTAGAGATCTATCCAGTTACATCCTTTTCATCTGGCATATAAGCAAATGAGATGCAACAGCAAAAAGAGGAATTATGTATGTTTTAACAGTTATGTACGCTCCTGAGATACACTGATGGTTAAATCGGGCATAGGTAAGAGCATATAAGATAGACTGGCAGATTCTTATCTACCATGTACGCTAGAATAAAAGTAGATCAATGTATATTAGCTGGGAGCTACCAGCAGCAGCCAGACTTGAGAATGTCTCTGACTGTTCTGGTAGGTGTAAGTGAGAAATGTGTGCAGTAAGGGATAAATAGTTCTAACTTGTCCTTAGAGTGCCCTCCTACGTATCAGCATTACTATTCTCTTGATATGTGAAAGTACAGTGATGTGACACAAGCACAGGCTAACTTTCATATCATAGCTCCCGGGTGACCAACGTTTTGAACTGTGAAGCCTTTGAGCCCTTCAAACCCAGCTAAATGTATAGAGGGGGAAACAGGGTTCTATTTCATCTCCTCGGAACCAGTAGATTTGGGGGATGACAAATGCAGAATTGTTTTCCTTACTCTTCATGTGTTCATTGTACAATCTCTATGGGTTTTTAAATTTAGGGCCACATTTTCAACCTAAAGTTGTTTACCAAAAATGGCATTCGATGGCCAGACTGAGGCCACTTTGAAAACTGGGCTCTAAAGAAATAGCAAAATAGTGCCACTTCAAAGGATGTACTGCAGTGACAAATATCTACATATATACTGTGAAATATTGTGCAGTCTTTCACGGGGGTATTGCTTAGTGAATAAAGTGGGACACTAAAGTTCAGTTTTCTGGAATTTCATCTCAGCTCCCTTTTTAATCATGGTTACATCAAAACTTTTGGGGTCTCAGTTGACCCATCAGTAAACAGAGATAACGATTATCCTCCTTTTTGTTTTCTTTTCACCCTTTTAAACTTAAGCTTTGCAATTACTCTCATAGGGGACAAAGTTGCCCAGAGTGGATCTTGCAACCACAACAACAATAAAGGTATTTCTGAAAATAGGCTCAATATAGCACATTATAACCAAGGAATAGTTTTTTCACTGTTAACTACGGGTGATGCACATAAATATTTTTAACACACAACTATTGCATTTAACAGCTACTAAATCCTTGGATATATTTATTAAGAGACACAAAGCAATTCATGTTTAATTACTTCATAAAAGAAACTGAAGTAGTACAGGAAGAGTTAAATGCTATACTAAAAGGAAGAAGCTACAAGTAATCACAATTAAGAGGAAGTCCCAGGCTATTTAAATGCTACAATCCAATTATATCAGGTAAAATGAATTACTCCTTTAATGCTGACTTTATATGAAGATACCTTCTTATTGCTCTCATTAATAATCATCAGACATCATTTTAGCTCATCCTGGCTGCAATAACATTTCTATTAGCATCATGGTGTAGCAGGGCTGACAATTAAAATAAAAAATAAATCAAACCCAGAACTGCATAAATGTAATTATAGTTCAGAAAAGAGCTTTTATGACTATTTGATTAGTCAACTGAACAGTACTTATCTTTTAAATCTTAAACTTGAGCTAAATGAACATTTAGACATACTATTACCATAGTTCCTGAAAAACGAAGATGCTTGCAGCATATGTGCTAAAGAATTATTTAGCTGTCTTCGTACAAACATGTAATACATTAGTTGAGAAGTGTCAACTGAAATGGACTTAATGTGGCTGGAAACTAACAGAATATGTGGAATCACAGAGGGCATTTATTAAAGAAAACCGCAACCACTGACACGAACAATCAGGCTTCCACACTTCAGTTCCAGCTTTATTTCCTTTGTTTACCATGGACCATGCTCTGCCAGGAAATCTCTATCTCACACAGCAGCATCTTGTGGCTGAATAATATACCACAAGTATATTATGGATACTGCCAATATCCATTGCTGCAGGAGGATTCTACCCATAAAATATAGAGGGTATTGCATACTTTTGACTCGTGTGACTTCCATAGGATGTAAATAGGGGCAGCAGCAGGATTGAGTCCAGTATTTGCAGAACATTTATAAATGCATAACACTTATCAGTTCCTTCTACAACGCACAAAAAGCACTTACAAAGAGCCAGGAATGGATACTCCGAAAGGTGAGAATTTATTTATGGGCTAAGAGCAAATTATTTTTGAGGCTTACCTAAGGCAAAGTATGGAACAGTGCCAACCACAATCATGCTCAAAGGGATATGAGAGGGGTTTGGAAAGTTATAAAACAAATATTTGATCAAATATGCATCATTATCAAATTTTCCCCAGGAATATGCAGAATTTCTACTTCTAGCCTTGAATGTTTGATGCTGAGAATTTGCAAGCGACTCATTTACACAACAAAACATGAAGAACTTTTTTTTTAAGAGGGGAAAAAAGGTATTTTGATAAGAGCTCCTATGTATTCACATTTTTCAACCCGCACTGAAACCTTGTATTTTAAAACTTCATAAATACTTCAAAAGTTTCATATTTGAAACTAGAGTCAGGAATCTAATCCCCATTGCCACACTAGAACACCACAACAATTACATTCTCATATTCTCATCTTTTATAACACTGCCACCTGCACCTTCAAATAGGATTTTAACAAAGTTACTCCTCCTCTGGGAAGGAAAATAACAATACCTTAAGTCATGGGTCTGAAAGTAACATTTACAATCTTCCTACCTTAAAAGTATTTGGCAATGAAAACAAGAACTTTTGTTCCATTTTAATAGCATTTTCATGAGGCTACAATACAGAGTGAGCAAGTCTTGCAGTACGATCCCGAAATTGTACCAACCGAGCTGAAAAAAAAAGGGTGGGGAGGAGGAATTGTTAATGTCACAATAGACAGTTAAATCACCCAGCTCCCACTGAAAGATCAAAAGGACCTGGGTGCCAAAATCACATTCCTGGTTATTAAAGTCGCCTTCCTAAAAACCCACTTTTTGTCATGAAATTTCATGATTCGCATATAATGATCCGGATCTGAACAAGCCTGAATGTGAAAGTGCTCATATCCAGTGCCAATCTGAATCCAAACTTTATATATTTATTCTTCAACCATCAAAAAATAAATTGTCCACTCTCTGGAGTGGATTTTGTAAGACTGAAGTGGAATGACTTAATTGTCAGTATTTATTGCATAAACCTTATTGAGGTTGCAGGAACAAACCATCCTGATGTGTAGAAAGAAAAGTAAATATGGCAGACGACCAGCTTGGCTTAACAGTGAAATCCTTGCTCATCTTAAACACAAAAAAGCAGCTTACAAGAAGTGGAAGATTGGACAAATGACCAGGGAGGAGTATAAAAATATTGTTCAGGCATGCAGGAGTGAAATTAGGAAGGCCAAATCACACTTGGAGTTGCAGCTAGCTGGAGATGTTAGGAGTAACAAGAAGGGTCAAGGAAAGTGTGGGCCCCTTACTGAATGAGGGAGGGAACCTAGTGACAGAGGATGTGGAGAAAGCTAGTGTACTCAATGCTTTTTTTGCCTCTGTCTTCACAGACAAGGTCAGCTCCCAGGCGGCTGCACTCCGCAGCACGGTATGGGGAGGAGGTGACCAGCCCTCTGTGGAGAAAGAAGTAGTTCGGGACTATTTAGAAAAGCTGGACGAACACAAGTCCATGGGGCCGGATGCACTGCATCCGAGGGTACTAAAGGAGTTGGCCGATGTGATTGCAGAGCCATTGGCCATTATCTTTGACAAATCATGGCAATCGGGGGAGGTCCCGGATGACTGGAAAAAAGCTAATGTAGTGCCCATCTTTAAAAAAGGGAAGAAGGAAGATCCGGGGAACTACAGGCCAGTCAGTCTCACCTCAATCCCTGGAAAAATCATGGAACAGGTCCTCAAGGAATCAATTCTGAACCACTTAAAGGAGGGGAAAGTGATCAGGAACAGTCAGCATGGATTCACCAAGGGCAAGTCATGCCTGACTAACCTAATTGCCTTCTATGATGAGATAACTGGCTCTGTGGATGAGGGGAAAGCAGTGGATGTGCTATTTCTTGACTTTAGCAAAGCTTTTGATACAGTCTCCCACAGTGTTCTTGCCAGCAAGTTAAAGAAGTATGGGCTGGATGAATGGACGGTAAGGTGGATAGAAAACTGGCTGGATGGTCGTGCTCAACGGGTAGTGATCAATGGCTCCATGTCTAGTTGGCAGCCGGTATCAAGTGGAGTGCCCCAAGGGTCGGTGCTGGGGCCGGTTTTGTTCAATATCTTCATCAACGACCTGGAGGATGGTGTGGACTGCACCCTTAGCAAGTTTGCAGATGACACTAAACTGGGGGGAGTGGTTGATACGCTGGAGGGTAGGGATAGGATACAGAGGGACCTAGACAAATTAGAGGATTGGGCCAAAAGAAATCTGATGAGGTTCAACAAGGACAAGTGCAGAGTCCTGCACTTAGGACGGAAGAATCCCATGCACTGCTACAGACTAGGGACCGAATGGCTGGGCAGCAGTTCTGCAGAAAAGGACCTAGGGGTTACAGTGGACGAAAAGCTGAATATGAGTCAACAGTGTGCCCTTGTTGCCAAGAAGGCTAACGGCATTTTGGGCTGTATAAGTAGGGGCATTTCCAGCAGATCGAGGGACGTGATCATTCCCCTCTATTCGGCACTGGTGAGGCCTCATTTGGAGTACTGTGTCCAGTTTTGGGCCCCACACTACAAAAAGGATGTGGATAAATTGGAAAGAGTCCAACGGAGGGCAACAAAAATGATTAGGGGGCTGGAGCACATGACGTATGAGGAGAGGCTGAGGGAACTGGGATTGTTTAGCCTGCAGAAGAGAAGAGTGAGGGGGGATTTGATAGCTGCTTTCAACTACCTAAAAGGGGGTTCCAAAGAGGATGGATCTAGACTGTTCTCAGTGGTAGAAGATGACAGAACAAGGAGTAATGGTCTCAAGTTGCAGAGGGGGAGGTTTAGGTTGGATATTAGGAAAAACTTTTTCACTAGTAGGGTGGTGAAGCACTGGAATGGGTTACCTAGGGACGTGGTGGAATCTCCTTCCTTAGAGGTTTTTAAGGTCAGGCTTGACAAAGCCCTGGCTGGGATGATCTAGTTGGGGTTGGTCCTGCTTTGAGCAGGGGGTTGGACTAGATGACCTCCTGAGGTCCCTTCCAACCCTGAGATTCTATGATTCTATGATTCTAAAGATTACAGCTGTATCCAAGCCCAAAAGTTCAGGTACAGATTGGGCTCTGGATATGAGCTCTTTCACATTCAGGCTTGTTCAGATCTGAAGCATCCTTGGGCTCCATCTCTGTTATGGATGTTGCTTTCAAGAAGTACAACAGCAGCTACTATAGACTAATAATGTATGCAGTGTTGTAGCCATATTGGTCTCAGGATATGGGAGAGAAAAGGTGGGTGAGGTAATATCTTTTATTGGACCAACTTCTATTGGTGAAAGAGAGACAAGCTTTCAGTCTTACCCAGAGCTCTTCTTCAGGTCTGGAAAATGTGCTTAGAGTGTCACAGCTAAATACAAGGTGGAACAGACTGTTTTGCAGAAATAGCACATATTTCAAGGGACCATGCAAGGTGAAGTGGCCTGTTAACACCCCTCCGGCATAAGGGGGAAAGGCAGCTGGGGTGGGGGTTGTGAGTGGGTTGTGAGATGTGATGTTTTTGCCTTTTATCATTTTCCTGTGTGAGTTCATTTGAGAGCATAGGGAGTATTCAGTTTCACCCCCATATGAGGCATATCACCCGTGGGTTAACACTTTTCAAAAAGTGATCACTCTATAGCTGACCTCTTAGTCCTCATCCTCCAAGGAAACCCGCACAACACTTTCAAAAAATGAGTCTGGGAACTTAAATTCATAACTTTGCTAGACACTAAAAATAATGCACTGAACAGAGATTTGGAACTATCACAACAATCTATAACCCGCCCACCCCCAGCCAGCTGCCTTCCCCCTGTGAATGGAGGGGTGTTAATGGCCCTTGAAATATTGTCTTTACTTTTGCTAAACAATCTATTCTACCTTGTATTTAGCTGTGACACTCTGAGTGTATTTCCCAAACCTGAAGAAGAGCTTTGTGAAAGCTTCTGTCTCTCACCAACAGAAGTTGATCTAATAAAAGATATTGCCTCACCCACCTTGACTAATAATATTGTAAGTCAGACTGCTTTAATCTAGGTTTTGTGGGCAGAGAACTCCAAAACCATTTTAGGGGCTCATTTTTCTGGTGCAAAATTCTCATTGCCTTGCCATACGGTTTCAGTATCCTAAATGCAGATTGTGCTACCCGTAGTTCCTCAGAGGTGCTCAGCATAGCTGTTGTACGCATCTTGCAGGAAGTCTGTATGACTGGGTTGCCTAGACTCTACCACAATATGAATAAATTATAGTAATGAAAAGGAGAGGTGCTCAAGATGGGGCTGTGGATTCTTCCCTTCACCTAGGACACAAAGGCAAAATGTTCTATTCTTTACAAGTGCCTTTCTGGGCATTCTTTCCTCTATATTCTCTCGTTGCTATTAAATATGCTTAAGAATGATACCTTGGCAATCGTTTCTTACTCTCCTTTTCTCTTCCCCTCTCAGGACCAAATTCAGCACTGAATGTAAGAAAATCTAATTGAGTGCCAAGGGGGTTGGAAGAAAAGTATGTTAGAGCAGCTTAGAGCGCCTTTAGATTCATTTAGGTTCCACTTTTAGACTGTCCATCACTCTCTCCATTGCTTTTGGATTACAAGATATTTCTAAAGGCTTTTTTGATTGGCCAGGTTATGCTCTCTCCTCCTCCCACTTTTACACCCATCACTAGTCTAGCCTCAGCTCAAATGATCAGTTCTGAATGCAATGGCACATTTCAGCAGCTGCGTATGTGCAACGCCACTGATTTGCTGCAGGCTCAGATGTTCAGTTTTAACTCTCTCGGTTTTCTGAGTCCAGTGGACCCAAATCAGACATGCCAGGAAGTGGGGCAGTAGCAGCCAATCGGCAGAAAGCTTGGCGCCTATGAGGTATTTATTTTCGTAAGTTCACTGGAGCTATGGAATGTTATGTCTCATTACAAAAAAATAAACAGTTATGCTGCACCACTATAAGCACTTCAAGAACAAGCTAGTACCAATAGCATTGTCATCTTCTGCCCCAGAATCCAAAGGCTAAACTTCTCTGAGATATTCACAAAGCTTGTCCCCTTGTTTATGCCTTTGCACTTCCAGGTGCCAGTCACCACCAGAACTGCCAAAACACCAGCCCATGAGATGAGCTGTTATCACATCATTTCAATCCAAGATAGGAAGTAGAAGTGTCAAATCTCATGCCCTTTGAACTGACCCAAGAGCTCTGGACAGTTTGGATACCTCCAGGATCCTGAACCAAAGGCTATTGAAGTAAATTGCAAGATTCCTGCTGACACGAATGAGCTTTCAATCAAGGCCCTAGCTGAGCACTTTAACTTTTAGATACTTATTAACACCAAAACAGGACCCATTGAGATTCGTATCTTATTACTTACCATACTGCTGTATTTTACCTTCAACAACCACACATCATAATGACTGCCCAAGCTAATTTGAAATCCAGAGTTTACTAGCCCAGTCATGTTCTCTTTTCCATATCTGAACTTCAATCAATAGAATCAAATCTGCGGTGGACAGAGAAGAAGGGAGGGGAAACGGGACTATAAAGGCTATTCCATAGCACTCCTACATCAACTCATGATTGTATGCTTCAATTCAGAGTTTTGGCCTGAGATTTTCCAAATGAATCTTACTTCTTTTGAAAAATCTATGGGATTTGGGCACCCAACTCCCAAGGCTCCTTTGAAAATCCCAGCCTTCTTTTGGGTCAATTATATGCTAATACAGTATGTCAAAGCCTTTGTTTCTGATGCTGTGCAGCCCTGGCTTGCTGAGAACTTTAGAGTTTTTGTTATCTTTGAAATGTTCAAAATTCTGTAAAAAAAACAAACAAAAAAACCACGAGCTCTCGTTAGAACAAATTCAAGTAGTAAATATCCATCATACTAAATGAAGGACCACTCACACATTGATCTTAATAAAATTTGTTCTGTTGATTAATCCACTGTTCTCCAATACCTTTTAAAAATTCGAGTTTTTTGTTCCAACATACAGATTTCTTTAGATCCTGGCAGCCTTGGCGGCTGATTATTTTATAAAGCCACAGAGAAAGGAGTTTACAAGGAACCAAATGGCTAATCATTATTCCCCATCAGCAATGAACTGTGACTTGTGTAAATTGCGTAATAAATTAGGTATTTTGAGATAAATGAATTTACAATAAACAATCATGGAGTGAAAAGCTCTACTTCTTGTCTCCAAAGGCACAAGATCTGGTAAAAATCAGCCACAGGTAGTTAAGTGATTATAAACTGTAAAAATAAATCAACCTGATATAATTGCTCTAAGGAAAAAATTACCAACATATTTAAAATTTCAGCAGTGCACCCTTTCCCATATCCATTCGGCATTATCTAATTACCTTCACATTTCATTTCCATCAATGATATGACCTGCATTTTCCTTTTATAACTGTCAGGGAGGGGTGGGAGGGTGGAGTGAGGGACCACGGTGATAAATCAACCTCACCATTAGGACTGAAATGGCTCATCGCTGCAGCTCTAAATCCAGGATTTATAAAGATGTCTAGGCCATATAGCACACTTGTGGACACCATAATAAATTCATGAGCACATTGCCAAGGCAAACTACTTCATTATGTGGCAGGCTGCTGGCCATTAATCTAGCTGAGAGAGATTCCTGGGAAACTGAGACTGCTTGGAAATTTATGCAGGCCTAAAGTTACCCATTTCATTATGGATTTAATCTGCTCTTTCTGCCAGAGTGCATGAAAGGTTTTTACAGTTTAGATCAAGTGCTTGTAACTCCCTATTTTATATTATTTCTTCAACAATAATGTCCTAATTTCCTCCTCAAAAAACTGTTCATGCTGAATGACTTCACGCTTGCCTTCTTCTAATATTACACTAGATAAAATATTTATACAATCAATTGACAAAGCAATTTTTTTCTTAAATGTTCCATTAACATGTAAATTTTCATATGATCTTTATCTCATATGCAAAATGGGCTTTGTAGTGCCCATCCTCTCCCAGACTGTTAACCCTTTTGTCGGCTATAAAGAATCCAGATCAAAACGGATTCAGTGGCATTATTAAGAGAGCCCTGAAAGAAGTCCTGTATTTAAATTACTATTCATTAAAAGGAAATGTAGCTTGTAAAGTAATTTGGCTCTCTCTTCAGATAGTTGATTATATGTGATTGTATATTTGTGTATGTGTATTTGTGTGTGTGTTGCGCACACATGTGAGAAACAGAAAGACAGACACATTTGAGTTGTAAAGTCCTATATTCATGGTATATGAAATTATTGTGGAGACTTTATAATATAACTTAATAGCATGGCACTATTTAAGCAGAATGTTCTAGTGAACCTGCTATATTAGATCATAATAATGAAAACAACTATAAAAGTAATAATTTGCATTTAAACTGCACCTAACAACTGAGGTTCTCAAAACTGTTCTTTTTTAACATTTTTTTGCAGCCTGGAAATACCACGATTTATCATCATTATACCCACTTTACTAATGGAGAAACTGAGGCACAATGAACCTAAGTGACTTGTCTAATGAATCTGGAGACTGGGACAACAAATAAGTGGCAGAAAATGTAATCGTTTTCTGTTTCTTTTTATTTGCACCATGAGTTACTGCTGTTATAATCCCATTAGAGGGGCTGTATGCCATAAAAACGGGAGAGTGCCCCAACTTTTTGGAGGTGACTCTGAAAAGTTTTCATCACTGCAGTTTCATGGTGCTTTTATTCAAATGCCTGCCATTATAGTCAATTGACGAGTTTCACATGTGTTTCTTTGCCGTTGTGATGGCAACATCCTCTGCTTCATTCTTGTTACCAGTCCTGATCCTGCCCTGTAAAAGAACAACATATACAACATTTATTGGATAATAAACCCATCTACTATTGACAATTCCAACCTAAAGCTATGGTGCAGATATAAATAATGCATCTTTATACTTAGCATGGTATAAGATTAAGAAGCAATCAGGCATTTAGACAACTTGTTCATCATTAACAGAACAAAGTACCTCGCTTGCATTTTCCTTTTATTAAAGCCCTTCATTTTTTTTTTCTGTCTTGTGTGACAAAATAGCCAGTACTCCTGTACACACTAATACACAAACTGAGGGGGATAGTGCCATGCACACACACAGTGATGGTCTACCATGGAATCACTGTACATCTATGCTATGGAATAACACTATCTCCAATAACAAAATCATGATTTTTGCTGGTGGCCATTAGCTTTCCTGGCCACCCGGTACCACAAGTGCACAGTCTCTCTAACCCACATACCCTCAAGCCTAAAACTGCCCCTCAAAACTAAAATATCTATATGATAAAATCTAACTTCCTTGGGGATAAAGCTATAGCATCAACTGAACAGCCCAGTTAAAAGAAAATCATTCTCTTATTTCTCAACAGTGCAAAAAGTGGACCTAACCATATTACAAGAAATCAATCTGAGGCCTGGAACGCCTGAAAAATTGAATAGTGAGGTGGATCCATAGTCCCATACCTTACAGAGAAATCAAGGGAATCGACCATTTTAGGATAAGTCACTACAACCACACACCTTCCAAAGGTTTCAGTGTAGTAGCCGTGTTACTACAACCACACACCTTCCGAAGAGAATTTTGATCCTAGCAATTTTAGGTTCTCCATAGCGATGTGTATTTCTATCTCTCTGTGCAATGAGATAAAGGCTCACACTCAATGAGCTCTACATCTCTCTGGGTTCCAATGACAACACAGTCTACTTGAGCTTTGTTCTCATGCTTACTGTAATCTCTTCAAAACCCTTCAATGTGCACTTTTTCTTCCTGATCTCCCCCAAAATATAAACTAATCAAAGCTTAATAATCTAGGAGGAGACTTCAACATAGGATCCAAATGAACATACAAACATATTAATCAAACAGCTAGTTAATTTAAAACAACCTTTGCAGTGGAAAGATGAATTTGATTATAGAAATTCCTTCTGGAGCTCCACTGTAGCAAACTACTTCCACTCACAATTTTCTAACGGTGCATAGCTCCTCTCCCCAGGCTAAATCCAGAAGCCCTTACTCATATTTTAGTTAGAAATATTTCCCAATGGGGTGAAGATTCAAGAATTTCATGGATTTCCAAAAAGAATTCCAGACAGCTGTTAAACTGGGTCATAAATGGAATTAAACTGACCCTAGGCTACATCATTACAACACCAAGAAGCACTTAACTATGAATCAAACTGTTCATTGAAGTGCTTTATCTTTTGTTTATGCTGTAAAGAACTAGAATTTTAGATTATAACTAGCATATTAGATACTCAATTAGTAACTACACTTGGATTATATAGTAGATCTGTCTTGTGTAAGGTTCATTTCCCGCATGCATGTGTGATGGCTGCCATTTTGGCTGACACACCAGGGGCTGAACCACAAACATCTAGAACTAAACGCATGAACACAGAGTGAGATGCCGAGTCCAGGCTCTGTAACTGGGGACTAAAATAACTCCTATCCTCTGTGGATGGGATACTAGGGGGACCTTTGACAAAGTCACACCACTGGGTTACACATGCAACTCATTTTTGCTATTTGTATTAATATATTTTAGTTGGCTAAAAATGAAAAAAGGCATCTGCTAGTTCCTTTATATTCACTGTGATCCAAAAAGCTTTAAAATTGGCTAGATAACGCCCCGGCACTTTTAATGGATGGGTGGTGGTTGCTAAAGTTGTGGTGGAAATCAGAGAGTTTAGGTTGTCTGTCCAAAGGATGAAAGTATTTTTGATGCGTCTCAGGTATATCATTGTTTTTGTGGTGCATTTGTCCAGAAATTCTTGTTCAAGGTGGCCCATGAAGAGGTTGGCATACTGGTGACTCAACCTAGTGTCTGTGGCTGTTCTCATGGCTTGAACAAAATATTTCTTGTTGAATATAAAATTGTTATGGGTGAGGATGAAATGGATGAGTAATGCAGTGTCCTGTAGTGTCTACGTGGTGGGTCACTCAGATATCAGCCTACACCAAACTCATCCATTTTACTTCACCTTGAATGGTCCCTTCAAATATATGTAACCTATTTCTGCTAAACAATCTGTTCCATGTTGTATTTATCTGTGACACTGAGTATGTTTCCCACATCTGAAGAAGAGCTCTGTGTAAGCTCAAAAGCTTGTCTCTCTCACCAACAGAAGCTGGTCCAATAAAATATATTACCTCACCTATGTTGTCTCTCTAATATCAACATAGCTACAGCAACACTGCATATAAAAACTGGCTTCCAAACACATTAAACATCTGACAACAAGATTACATTAAAAAATCAGACCTTAAAAATCAGACAAATTCATGCAGCATTAAAACATACAAATGATTGAGCAACTACCTGACAACATTTATGGGGACTTTGGAGCAATGATTTCAAAGATGAAATTGTGTTCTAAAACATATTCATCACTGCTTGAGGGACCGACACTCTCATATCAGATGCAGTTTAGACTTCACAGAATGGGTACTATTTACCCAGGAAGTTGCTGGAAGTGTTCCCAGTACTGATAGACATGCTTTGGGAATGAAAGATAGCAACTCTTTTCTAAGATAAAACCTAGGGAGAATTAATTTTGTACTGAAGTCAGATCTCACTCTATTCAATCAACTGTATTATATCTTGGGAAATAGCTCATATAATTGTGACACATTAAATCTGAAGGAAGTGATTCCTTAGAACTACACTGCCAACAAAAACAAAACCAGAACAAACACACATCTTAGCCGGGTACAGAACAATGGATTAACTCCCTGTTGGAGAGAGTCTCATTTGAAAAAAGTTAACTTTACAAGATCTAATGATCTCTGTATGAGCAGATATGGGGCTCTTTTCAGATATATACCAAGTAGAACTTAACATTTGGAAATATAAGCACACGATGTTAAAGACATCATACTTGACATATATCTTCTCCAATAATTAGTACAGTCATAGTCTGCTTAGAGGTCACCACAGATCATGTGTGGCAGCATCACTAGTTCTCTGGTTCTAGGGAGGGAGAGAGAGAACAAACTTTGTTCTTGCTTCTCTCTCTTTTTCAATTTAGATTTTCTAACATTTCTAGTTTTGTTTTTAATCATTTAAACCTGGCATATTTTCATTACCAAGGAAGGCACCTAGAGCCTGATCCAAAGTCCACTAAAGTCAATGAGAACCTTTTCATTTACTTCAGTGAGTTTTGGAGAAGAAGCTAAGACATACAACATATTTGTACTAATGCATACATTTCTGTGTTCTTCAACTATCTGTAAAGGCAGTTATAGAGCTTACAAGCTTAGCTTAGCAATGCATTTCCTACTTTAAAATGTAAAAACATTTCATTTTTAAGAAAGGCAGACATTACAGTAATTTACTATATGTTTTCTTTGGATAAAAACAGAACTTACCTCTCACGACTGTTCTGTCTTATTGACTTGGGCCTGTACTTCCTCTTTCAAATTTTCAAGCTTCTACTCTCTGTGTTTGTATTTCCTATAGATTTCACTTTCTTCAGCAGCTGATCAAACTTGGAGTTCAGCATAGAATTCATTGTCTTCAATGAGGCAGAAATCCGACAATTTTGAATACTCATGCCAGCAGCCTCAGAACTCACAGGCAATTCCGTGAAACCCTCTCTAGTAGTAAAAGGCATTGCTTCATGTGACAGAAAGGAGACTCTGGTTCTAAGGAAAGTCTTAGAGCAGGCAGGTTTCCTTTTTTGTTTTGGCATTTTGGTATCTTGCAATAATCTCTCTCGAGTGTCTGTGAAAATCCAAAAACTGGCTAATTTCCTGGGGGGTAAGGAGGGTGGGGTATTATTATTATTATTGCTATTATTAAATCATTTGATTAAGAAATTTCACAGGCACAAATCTTTGTAAAATCCCAATAGCAAATCTTTGTTGAGTTAAATGTTGCCAAAAAAAGAGATAGGCTTTCTGAATGGAAGAGTTGCTTTGTGGATGGTTATAATCTTTTTCTTCCTAACTCTTTGGGTGATCCATCAAAGAACTCAAACACAAACCACTAACCAGCAAATCTAGGACTCGGCTAGACTCTTCACATCTCTGTGGGTTCCAGTGACATCACAGTGTAACTCATTCTTGCTATCACAGTTACCATGATCTCATTGGATCCCTATGAAGTGCCTTTCTGGGAGGCAGTATAGCTAGTGGCTGCATCATTGGACTGGGACTAAAGAGACCCGGATTCTGTTCCTGGTTCTGCTGCTGGCCTGCTGGGTGACCTAGAGCAAATCACTGCATCTCCCTGTGTCTTGGTTTCCCCATCTTTAAAATGAGGATAATGACATTTACCTTCCTTTTTAAATGTTTTGTGATCTGCAGATGAAAAGCACTATATAAAAGAACTATGTAGTATTATTATAGCCTGAACCCATTGAAACTCACCCTGCTTTTGGAGTTTCCATGCAAAATGCAAACATCTACAAGGTTCTCAGGAACCTCTAACCCAAGTTAACCAGCCTGGGTCAGATGTTTGCATGAACCTCTTAAAAAATTTGCGTGGTAGTAGGGCATCCAGAACCATCCCTTTCCTCTGTATAATCTACCTTCAACAAGCCTTGAGAATCATGTCCCTCAGGATCCCCCTTCTCCTCAACAGGCTCTCGGGTATTCTCATGCAACTCCCAACCTCTCTCTTTTATTTTGAAGTGTCTTCTGGGGCAGAAGGTCTAAAAGCAATTATCAGTCTCACTCCCCAAAGTTATTGTGACTTGGACCATGTTTCATGTTGAATCATAACCTTAACATGAGTCAGCAATGCGATGTTGTTGCAAAAATACCCCACAAATGCAAGTTTAGGTTGCCTTAACGGCGGTATAGCATACAAGTGACAGGAGGTGATAGCAGCACTCTATTTGGCACTGGTTAGGCCTCATCTGGAGTACTGTGTCCAATTTTGGTCACCAATGTATAGAAAGAATGTGGAGGAACTAGAAAGGATCCAGAGGCAAGTGACGAAGATGATCAAAGGGATGGAATGCAAGCCACGTGAGCAAAGGCTGAAGGAACTGGGTACGTTTAGTTTGGAAAAGACGAGATTAACTGGCGGGCATGATAGCTGTCTTCAAATACTTGGAAGGCTGCCATAAAAAAAGATGGAGAAAAGTGGTTTTCTCTTGCCACAGAGGGCAGGACAAGAGGCAATGGGTTCAAACTACAGCAGAGCAGATTTAGATTAAATCTCAGGAAAAATGTCCTCACTGTGAGAACAGGACAACAATGGAACAGAGTGCCTAAGGAGGTTGTGGCAGCTCCTTTGCTGGAGGTTTTCAGAAGGAAGCTGGAGCCATCTGTGCACGTTGGCAGGGGGTTAGATTAGATGACCCTTGCAGTCCCTTCTAACCCTATGATTCTATGAGAGTGTCAAGGTCTGAATTGTGATACAGTTTAATCAATATGCTTGATGGGCAGTCTGAAAAAAGAGGGTAGCAGCAAGCACTTGCTACTGCCCAGTTGGCCCCAATCCTGAAATAAACCCTGTCCCATTGACTCTGGGTGCAGGGGGTACATATGTGGTGCTCATTATAGGACTGGGGTTGAATTCATTTCTGACTTACAGGACTTGCAACACTCTGTGTTGCAGAAATGGTATGGCTTTGAGGTTAAGCCATTTTAAAAGCCCTATAACATTGTGTTCCTTTTGGGATGCCAAAAGAAAACAAACAATTGATTTCTCTCACCAAACTCTCTATTTTCCAAAGCTTTGTACACAATGGGCAATACAATGAAAATAAATTCTACCAGAAATGGGAACAAAATCCAAGCTTTTAGCTATATTCAATCAATTTAAGCCAAAACAAATACAGGAAAAATAATTTTGCTCAGCAATATAAAAGCATATTAAATGTACCAAATATTCCTGGAGGCCTATTCCAAAATGCCAAGAATAATACACATATTGAATTTTTATGGAGACAGCACAACCTCTGAAAGACACATTTGTATTTCTAAGCCAGTGCCACCAACACTAGCTATTCTAAAGCATAAGGAGACTAGTTAGAGGCCTTGATGTGTGTACATCATAGTGCAGTTCATCTGAGTGGAATGTCTGGCAGTAAGGAAAGACTAGCTCTGATGTGGGCAATACATAAAGGGCCCACATGAACTCATGAGCCCCAACTAGCCTGAGCCCAGGCTAACTTATGCAATCCTGCAATTCATTGCATGGGAATTGACAGCTCCCTTGGCACAAAGCCCGATTTAATTGCAAGATCAGGGCCTAAGACTACTGATCTCCTTATATTGGTGACATCCAGATTGGCTGAGCAGGTCAATCAGTCTCCCACTTAAAAACTAGAGTGACCTAAGTAAGCAGGTGACCTAATTATTGTAACTCTTGGCTCCCACTCACCCTATTGCGCCCTTGATTTGTTGGTATCACTTGTTGTTTTATGTCTACTGTCAGGGCTGGGTTTCCCCATCCCCCCCTTGCACACCCCATGAAAGAAACAGTCACAACCACAGTTCCTGGGCTCAGGGAAAGACAGGGACTGCTTCCTTCTCACACTGCTAGAGGCACACTGCAAACCGGAAGCCGCCTCCTCCACACCAGCCCACGGAATGGGATGGGCCCTGAGGGGAGCATCTTGCATCTGCATGGGCACTGCCTGAATGCGGCTCTGCTGGTGTTGGAATTCCTCTCCACTCCCAGTAGAAGCCAGTGACTATTACTGATTAGCGTTGGCCCTTAGAATTTAAGATCTCTCAAACAGGAAGAGTGTCCATTGTATTTGTCTGTATGTCATCTAACATGCTTAGCACTCTGTGGGAGCCAAGCAAAGAACTCGGATGGTCACAATGTTATTTTCCATTGACTTGGTGCTTCCTGGACAGTGGACCATATCTGCAAACTACCACACAATTCAGCATGATTGACAGGGTCAGTTCAAAAGAAGCCAAGCGATGCTTAGAGTGGTATAGTGGACCATGACTGAGGCCTTTGCCGAGCTGTGAAGGCAAACACATATGTTACCTCCATGCACTAGCTTAAATCCTGGCTGGCTCTGAGCAGCATTACTAGCCGTCATCTCAATGAAGTATGAAATTCAGCCAAAATGAAAACAAAATAGCAAAAGAAATGGAACTCCTTAAATAAATAAATACCCCCCTCCTTTTTTTTAAAGGGGGACAGGGACAGGTTGAAGAGGGCAGTGTTTGAACTCTGGTGGTCCTTGATTCTCATTCCTCAGTCTGCCAGAGGTTGGGAGAACTGCTGCAGAGGCAGGTTGTGTGACAATTAGGGAGTGAGGCGCCTCTTGTTTCACAACAGCGAGCCCATTAACAAGTGACTCTGACAAGCTCCAAAGGGAGCCCCCTGCCTCGTGTCTGCCATGGCCTAGAATCTGTGGAGTTCGGGAAAATGAGTAGATCATCAGGGCTCCGAGGTGGAGGATGCTGCCAACCCTTTCTTACCAGGGGGTAGAAAGCCATACTAATTTAAACATTTCATGTTCAATGAGAGTGGTGCCTTTAAACTGTTGGCAGAAATGGCCCTCCAGGTTGTTGAAGTTAAACTACAGTGGCGCTGCCAAAAAAATAGCAGCAGAGTGTTCCAAGAAGTCTGTCCCTGGGTAGGCTGGTGGAATATAGTGCACATAGTCAGCACTATTAGTGGTGTGGGGCGGGGGGGAGAAAGTCACAGTTGAGTAGATGTGGCAATGGGAATAAGAGTAATAAGCCAGAAAGAATGCTCCCTTTTTTTAGTTTTGGGTAATTCCTGGAAACCAGGAAACAATTTAGTGTAGGAAATAGATGTACACAATGTGACTAAACGGCAACGGAACTGCTAGGCCAAGGCAAATGCATGTTAAATGGGCATGAATTCTGAGCCAGATCCTGAGCTGGTACAAATCAGCTTAACTTCATCAGCTTCAATGGAGCTATATATATATATTCCCAGTAGCTGAGGCGCTCGGCCAATATGACTCAGTGTGTGTTGTCATGTGAATACACGTTTTCATCCATCCTCTTCTGTCCATGTTGATTTCAGGTGTCGATTTCTTCTCCAAAGACTCTGTTGAAAACCACTAAAGAATCTCTTCTGATTCATGGCTCGTTAATCTCCAGTTAAAGTCAATGGAAGCTGAGCAAGGGAAGGATTGGTAGCATAGATTTGGTAACGTCACAGTACTTGGTTTGTAATTTTACTTCCAGTCTGTGATTACATTGAAAAATATATGTAAGACTATCTAATTTCACTGGGACCTTGCAAACTGAAATGCACAAAAGTGCTTTACTCGTCCACCTCATATACCCTCACCTTCTGTGTGGAATGCAGTAGCTCTTTATCATTGCACAGCCTCTCTAGCAGAGGAGAATATTATATCCAGTTGAAGCTACACGGGAAATTCCTGGTAGGATTCCATTGAGGTCAAGAGAGCTGTGCTAATTTACACCAGTTGAGAATGTGTTCCCACTACCCAAATTAGAATTTGGACAGGACAGGATACTGGGACTGAGACTTCACAAGTGTACAGACATGCACACATACACGTGCAAACTACAGGATATTTAATGATCACATAAATTATATAAATATGGGTAGGACTAAAACAAACAAAAATGGGTAGAGAAATTGTTAAAAATTTAAGATTTCAACAAAAAAATGGAAATTTGACAGAAAACGTTCTCAGCAAATAAAAGAGTGGAAAAGAGAGACACCCCAGAAAAGCAACATCCCTGTGTTTAGCCCACTCACCTGCCCATGGGGGCAGACCCAGGTTCAAGTCCCTAGTCCAATCAAGCAGAGCAGGG
This sequence comes from Chelydra serpentina, assembly GCA_037349315.1. Classification (NCBI taxonomy): domain Eukaryota; kingdom Metazoa; phylum Chordata; order Testudines; family Chelydridae; genus Chelydra; species Chelydra serpentina. Next base: position 11,811,389 of record JBAIAC010000026.1, on the reverse strand, counting down.
ATTTGAAAAACAGTCTCCCACATTCGAGGGGATTGTCCGAACCACTAGACTATTGACTGTTCTGGGGTGGTTCTTTTTCTTGCTTGTGTTTTTTCATGAAAAAAATTGAAAGGTTTCAGTTTTGTTCTGATAAAGAATGAAAAGAAATTTTGAAACCTCAAAATTTTTCACAAAATAAAATTGTTGTTTTCCAGCTAGCCCTAGTCAGGACTTCAGTTTTATGTCTCATTGGGAAGGACGAACTTCCATCAATATGATATTAAAATACTATGCCGTGTTACTGGTTCAATATTGAGAGCAAAGAGTTACTAAAGTAAATCACCAAAACTACTTATTGAAGCATCTTTGGGGATCTTCCATAAATAATCATATAAATTGTTAGCCCAACCCTGCTAAGCCTGGGTGATCTGACAAGATTGGTAGCCTGCTGGCAAATATGATAACACAATCTTCCTCTCATGGACAATTTAATTTTTTTCCTTGCTACCCTCCATCTCTTTTGAGTAAGTCCAGAGTTTCTTATATTCATCTTCCTCAAAAAATGTTTTAGATGTCAAGCCAATCAATGTGTATTGAGCAGAAAACTCTGTGGACATTTTTTTAAATGAATCACCTTTTGTCAGCTTTTGCCCCCTTTCCCACTTCTTTAGAGAGACTTAACCTCAGGGTTTTTGGACGGGGGAAAATGTTTGTTTATATGTTTTTGTAAGTTTTACTCACCACATTTGGACTTGAAAGCCACATTGGAGCACCGGTTGCTTTTTCTTGTGCAAACGCATAATACCACAGTTGCCAGGAATTAATGATATGTGAAATGTTTCATCCCTGTAGGTTTTTCTGCTCAAACATTTTATAAATAAATAAATAATTAAAAACAATGGCGTGCTCCATGTTCCAGACCTGAATTCCCGGAGAAGCTCAGGTCCTTAAACTGAATAATTTGCCTCAGCTTGCATATTGCAAAACCCATTCAGCAAAAGATTATGGGCCTTTAAGTGCCATCCAGGCCTGAAATATGACTCTAGGGCTTTGGGATGTCAGAATTCAGAATTGCTAGTGAATATTCTTTTCTGGCAGCACTAAAACTACCTTTATTTAGCAATCTTGGAGCAAGTGAAAGGGGTGGCGGAAAGAAACAATCTGACAGAAGGGGAGAGAATATAGCTTAGCAGAAACAGAGGTGCAGTTTTCATGTGTGGCCACATGAATTCTTTATGGAATAAAATGCATTTGTAAATCAAAAAGCAGATGCAGATTTATATTCCCCACTTAAAAATGCCAAAAGCAAATAAATGAACACTGAGAGTTCCTTTTAGTTCAGGGAACCATTTATAAGGGTGGGTGCAAGTACCATACATGGAGAGTCTCCTGGGGAATTAATGGCTGCTTCTGCACTTTATAGTGAAGAAGAAATAGACTAAACTGAAAATGATCACCCTCTCATTAAATGTAAAACCATCTACATATAATACAGCCAGGACCCAAGCTCTAAAAAATTCAGAAGTTACATTGTAGCATGAAAGCAAAAGGAGCTTTTGTCATCCAGTCACAAATTATTTAGGCCTGGATCGTGGCACCCAGCCAAATCTCTGAGATGGAGGCAGTTCTGAGCCACCCATTCCAGTGGGAGCTCCTTCAGAATGTAGCTGATTAGCCACTCTTAAAGAGACTGAAATATCCATCCCCCACCATGCCAAATCTCCATCTCCTTCCTGTTAGTACAAGTGAAGGCCCCATCTGGGTTTAGTCCCACGGAGCCGTTGCATTCCCTGAGCACAAGGACGTCTCTTGTGTCTAGTTCCTGCTTGGAGAGTGAAAAGAGGGAAGGGGAAACTTCTTACACCATGAGCCATCACCAAGAAAGAACCAGCATTCCTATTATATACATAGGACCTTGCAATGCCTTCGGGCCTAGTCTTATAACTGCTGCACTCAGAAACTCAGTCCCTTTAATGGACTCTCCACCCTCTTTTCTCCATTTTGGATGCGGTCAACATTATCTTTAAATTATGTGGATTCTTTCAGGTTCCCATCAGGACAATTGACACTTATACCTATTTAGAAATGGATGAGATAGGAGGAGTTTGAGTTAAGATCCTGTGATGTTACAATTTACTCCTGTTTAAACAAATTCTAAATAGGGAAAATCCAGACTTCCCAATTTAAATACATTGATATTCCTTCAATGTTCCTTGAGCATAAGTGTGAGTGGAATATGGTTTTAAACATTTAGTGCATTTCTTCTCCATGTATGAAACACACATTGCTTTTGACTCAGGCTTCAAGGATTGTTGGACTGGGTCACTTGTACCCCCTTTTAAAAGCATGCTGAACATCTTGACTTGACTTGATCCTTAACTAAGTTTAATGTTTTAGTTACATTGTTGGTATTAGTGGTTATTCTATTGACTTTATTATTGACCTTAAAGAGAGGTGTTTGATTTTTCATGCTGTGATTCAAGTGTAACAATCTGAAGGATAATAAATAAATTTTGAAACTGTTAAAAAACCCCAGAAAATCTACTAGTTAGGCCTAAAATTATATATGAAATGTGTCACTATTGCACATAAAATACAATAGATACACATTATAAAATGTATAAAATACAATATATTCTCTATGTCCCTGGAAAGATTCTCTCTGCTTGGAAGAACTTTAAAAGAGCATTCAGCAATTTTAAAGTAATTTTTCAAAATATTAAACATCTGCATTTCAATGACACAAATTTCAAAGTTGAAAACTGTCCAGCCCAAATGAAGAGTGGTTCATCTAAAACTAGTTCTGTTCATTTATTTATAACTAAATATTTATTTAGGAATTTTTACTAGTTCTATGTATTAATCTATTTTAGGCCTTGGGCCAAGATTTTCAGCAGGTACTGGTAATTTTAGGTGCCATTTGTGGACAACCACCCTCTGAAGCCTCAGGATCCTTATAAGTGTCTCAGGTTGGGCACCTAAAATGGAAGCATCCGGAATTACTAGTCACATCTGAAAATCTATGCCAACGTACCTATTATCAATTAAACATAGCTGCCTGATGGACAAAGTATATCAGCTGTATGACAATACAAAGCAAAATATTTGATAGTTTGGAGAAAGGCAGTGAAGAAAAATCCTATACCCCATTAAAAATGAAGATGGAAATAGGTAGACAGGAAGTGATCACCTCAAAATTTGCCCAAGACAACCAGATTTACACATCTTTATTACAAACAGTGCCAATGAATTATGAATGCCTACAAGTGCCCAGCCAACACGCACTGGTTCCAGAGGAAGCATGGCACCTGCTAAACTATCAGTACCATTTCCTGGACCATGAAGATTTTCCTTGCAGGTCTAATACTCTGATAACTTGTGAGATCTGATGGGAATTACCACACAAGGCTACTACTAGGAATTACCACCCCTGACCAATTATTAACTGTTAAAATAGGAAAGGCTGAAACATACTTAGCTATCAAGGAATTTCTAAGCAGAGAATTTAATATGTTTTTTCTCTAGTATGAAATTCATCTTCATGAGTGAAAACTGATAACTCATGTGTGAGCACAGAAGACATCAGATTAGTGGTAGATGAATACTAAATTGGAAGATGTAGGATTTTCACTTTCAAGGTTTCCACTTTCCCCTGGTTCTCAATTTCCTTTCCAATATTTAAAATTGGTTTCTAAACTAAAATATCCACATCCTGAAGAAGATTTGTATGCCATTATTTCCTGATATTGATGCATCAAAGAAGTTAATAATTTAGAACAGGCACCAAAGGGAAAATATGTTTTAAGTTCTCCCAGTCTTTGGCAACAACTTAAGAGGACGGAGAAAGCTAAAGTTATTTCACAATCTTAAACAGAACAGAATCAAAATATCTGAGTTTACTGTGATGTCCATGTTATCATCGAAAGATTTCATTCAGCAGTTAAAAAAAATGTGGTGACAGACATTTAGGGCGGGATATACTTACACATACAACCTTCCATTAAAGTAAATGAAACTGCTTACTGTACATGAGTATGCTGAGATACATAATTGTTTGCAGGATCAGGCTTTTCACTTGTTAAATTCATAGATACGGAGGCCAAAAGAGACCATTATGATCTAATCCAACCTTCTGCATAACACAGGCCATCAAATTTCATATGTAATATAATTAGGGTTCTCAAGTTTAACTGATCACAGCAGCAACTGCCTTCTGGAGACTTTAAAAATGTGTCAGGCAAATTAACACATAGAAGTTATGCTTTGATGGGTGTCACAGAAACATCACCTGACTAAGCCAATTCATGCCTAGAAATTCCCGGATTTAAAACACCATTCATGACATTCTTTCTGCTCCGAGGAAGACTGTGCTATTACTCTTGTCATCCATCTTACTATTCTTAAGCCTCTCTCCAGGAGATGGCCTAAGATATTTTTTGCTTTTTGTTATTTACTTGCCTGAAATGTTTGTGAGATGATGCCTGAGGTTTCCACGGGCTTTCCAAGGACTGCAACTGATGCAGCGTTTTTCTATTTTAACTAGGGCTGTCAATTAATCGCAGTTAACTCAAAAAAATTAATCGTGATTAATCACACTGTTAAACAATAGAATACCAATTGAAATGTATTAAATATTTTGGATGTTTTTCTACATTTTCAAATATATCAATTTCAATTACAACACAGAATACGAAGTGTACACTGCTCACTTTATATTATTTTGATTACAAATATTTGCATTGTACAAATGGCAAACAAAAGAAATACTATTTTTCAATTCAGCTCATACAAGTTCTGTAGTGCAGTCTCTTTATCATGAAAGTGCAACTTACAAATGTTTTTTTTTTGGTTACATAACTGCAATCAAAAACAAAACGCTGTAAAACTTCAGAGCCTACAAGTCCTCTCAGTGCTACTTCTTGTTCAGACAATCGCTAAGACAAACAAGTTTGTTTACATTTACGGGAGATGCTGCTGCCTGCTTCTTATTTACAATGTCACCTGAAAGTGAGAACAGGCATTCGCGTGTCACTTTTGTAGCTAGCGTTGCAAGGTATTTATGTGCCAGATATGCTAAACATTCGTATACCCCTTCATGCTTTGGCCACCATTCCAGAGGACATGCTTCCATGCTGATGACTGTTAAAAAAAATAATGCATTAATTAAATTTGTGACTGAAGTCATTGGGGGAGAACTGTATGTCCCCTTCTCTGTTTTACCCGCATTCTGCCATATTTTTCATATCATAGCAGTCTCGGATAGTGACCCAGCAGCACATGTTCGTTTAAAGAACACTTTCACTACAGATTTGACAAAACGCAAAGAAGGTACCAATGTGAGATTTCTAAAAATAGTTACAGCACTCGACCCAAGATTTAATAATCAGAAGTGCCTTCCAAAATCTGAGAGGGATGAGGTGTGCAGCATGCTTTCAGAAGTCTTAAAAGAGCAACGCTCAGATGCGGAAATTACAGAACCCAAAACAACCAAAAAAGAAAATTAAACTTCTGCTGGTGGCATCTGACTCCGATGATGAAAATGAACATGTATCGGTCTGCTCTGCTTTGGATCATTATCAAGCATAACCCATCAGCAGCATGGACACATGTCCTATGGAATAGTGGTTGAACATGAAGAGACATATGAATCTTTAGTGCATCTGGCACGTAAATATCTTGCGATGCCGGCTACAACAGTGCCATGCAAACACCTGTTCTCACTTTCAGGTGACATTGTAAACAAGAAGTGGGAAGCATTATCTCTGCAAATTGTAACCACATTTGTTTGTCTGAGCGACTGGCTGAAGTAGGACTGAGGGGACTTGTAGGCTCTAAATTTTACATTGTTTTATTTTTCAGTGCAGTTTTTTTTGTACATAATTCTACATTTTTACATTCAACTTTCATGATAAAGAGTTTACACTACAGTACTTGTATGAGGTGAATTGAAAAATACTATTTCTTTTGTTTTTTACAGTGCAAATATTTGTAATCAAAAATAAATATGAAGTGAGCACTATACATTTTGTATTCTGTGTTGTAATTGAAATCAATATATTTGAAAATGTAGAAAACATCCAAACATAAACGGCATTCCATTATTGTTTAACAACTCGATTAATTTCTTAATCACTTGACAGCCCTAATTTTAACCCTCACCAGTGGTGATAGCCTCTGTTTTTTTGTTTTCTTCCATATTTATTTATTTATTTGTTTTAACCACATGAAGCTCAGAAAAAATCTGCTGCTTAATTCTTCCTAAGACACTTCAACCATTGTTACTTTTTAAAGTACAGTTCCACTTGTGCTACTGGTAAAAATGGCTGCATTACTTTTTCCACTCAAAAAGTATTCCTCAGTCTTTATTAATTCCATCAAATTAAATTTGATGGAGATATAGATCAGCAGATGAATATGACACTGAACACAAAGATTTTATCATAAAAACGATGACTAGCGAGAGACTCTGGATTGGCAAGGGTTTAAAAAAAATCTTTATTTTTTATTCCAAAGTGATATTACATCAAACGAACATTGCAAAACGAAAAAAGAACATTCCTGGTGATTTCCAAGAAAACCACAACTCACATTGTTGGGAACGTATTATCAGAGACTCGCCTTAAAGGAATCAATAGCAGAAGTCATACAGCTCCGCGGCAAATCCCTCTTTCCTTCCAAGTCACAAGATTCAAATCTGTGAAGCTGACAAAGATCTAGGCACATGAGCAGGCATGGGCAAAACTGAGGGTGAATGTAATCTAACCCACATTCTGCAATGGTGGTGGTTCGTGCTAAGGGAAAAGTTCAGCTAAAACTGCCCCACCATCTGGTCACATGTTTGTGTAATACAGAGCAGAAGTCTTTATGATAAATACGCGTTTTGGAAGTGCCTATGCTCTGGGCCAGACTTTAGGAACAGCTATCATGGTTGGCAGAAGGGATCCATGTGAATTCTATTAGCACAAGACCACTGAATATTCATGAACCTCAGCTGAAGTTCATGAATTTGACTCAGACCCCAAGCCACCCTACGTTTGGTTGGGTTCAGGGTTCTAGCCAAACATCTCCTACAGTCCTACATGTGACCTGATTTATTTAAATAGATGTCTTAAAAATGATCCAGTTACTGAGTCCTTATATATCCAATTTCAGCTTTAAACTTTCTTTTTCTTATTTGCCCCAGTTATGAACTCCTGGAAAATGTGGTTTATGGTGGAAATGCTGAGACATGGCTTCAGTTGGACTATAGTGGTACTGTCAGGTGCTGCTACCAATTACCTTAAATGTAAATGTTTTAAGAAAGTCACCACTTTTGTCAGGACCAAAATGATTTCCAGCTTCCAGTCTGTCATTTTAGAAATGGGGGCACATAACTCAATTAAAGACAGAAACATTAAGCATATAGTAAAAACATCACATGTTCATGATTTATACATTTATATTGACCAATACTATCCGTGAAGTATTTCCCCTAATCAATATTAAAAGACCACCACAGTGATTTAAATCTGTACGGGTCTTAAACATGCCAGTCAATAATTGCTTTCATTCATAAGTAGGCTTGGCAGAACTGGATTTTGGGGTTGGGGTTTTTTTATATAATATATTTTCAACAGATAATATTGATGATGGTGATGATGATGATGATGATGATAGTGGTTTAAGTATTTTTTTTTCCAATTTTTATCAATTTAAATGTTCACAGTGGCAGGAATTATGGGGGGGAGGGTCCGAAAATAATTATTCAATGACAGTAGACACCAAGATTCAAAAAGTTTAAATGTTATAACCATTAAAACACAAATAGTCAACCCATGTCAAAATATACAAAGTAAATATCCTTAAATCAAACTCTGATAAGTTCTCCAATGGCATTTTGCCTCCTTTACTTATCTGTACATTTTGGTTATTATCTATGGAAATGTTTTTCTGTTGGTTTGTGTGTGTGTATGATGAAATCAATGTTTACTGATAAAAATCTAATCCTTCCAAGCCTGTTCATAAATATATATTTATCTGGGAGGCACTCATTTCCCATTTTCCCCCAACAAATGAATTATTGCAGCAAAAAGTTGCCTTTTTGCCTAGTCTTATCCCTAATTACATTCAAATGTACATTTTTATTAACAGAGAGCAAGGCTATGTCTACACTACAGCCTATGTCGGCAGCCACAGTGGTTAGAATAAATGAGTAAAACTGGTGAAAGTTCTTAGGAGATCCAGCAACGAAGCTGAGGCTTAAGCAAAATTATCTAGAATCAAGTAATTAGCTTTTTCTTAATGTTAGAAATTAGTGTGTGGTAGATTGCACTGTACCTCATGTTTTTCCTATACAGTCTGTCCCACTCTTCTGCCTGCATGGAATCACAGTGAAATCACTGAGGATTTGCCGATCAGATTGCAGCATCTCGGACCTAGTATTTTTATTAATTAATTCATTCATTTTTTGAAATGACTAGTGCCTTTTAATTTATTTTTGGAAAAGACAGTGCCTTTTAATATTCCCCACTTTCCCCTTCTTTCATCCCCAAAGATCCTGTGCTGATCCAGCTTTTTGTTCCAACCATTTCAGTCCATACCCCTCTAGGACTGGCCAAACATGTTCATTTTCTTCTCCTTTTCCTCTGCATTGAATCTTACTATGACTGCCTTTGCTAGCCTGAGTAGCAATAGACTGAATCCAAAACCCCAACTCAGACCTCTGTGAAGCTACTGCTGACAGTGGGGCTGTGAAGCACAGGGGGGCTGCTGACTTAAGGATGGATCAGCCCAGTTGTTCATCTAGCCCAACCTCCTGTTTTCTGACAGTGGCCACCAGTGCCAGATGCTTCACAGGGAATGAACAGAACAAGGCAATTTCGAGTGATCTGTCCCCTGTCATCCAGTCCCAGCTTCTGGCAGTTGGAGGTTTGTGGACACCCAGAACCATCCTGGCTAATAGCTATTGACGGACCTATCTTCCAGGAATATATCTAATTATTTTTTCAATACAGTTATGGTTTTGGCCTTCACAACATCCCCTGGCAATAAATTCAACGGGTCGAGTGAATTACTTCCTATTGTTTGTTTTAAATCTACTGCCTATTCACTTTGTCATGTGACCCCCTAGTTCTTTTGCTATGTAAAGGGGTAAATAACACTTCCATGTTCACTTTCTCCATTCCGTTCATGATTTTATAGACCTCTATCATATCCCCCATTAATTCTCTTTTTTTTCAGCCGAATAGTCACAGTCTTTTTAATCTCTCCGTGTATGGAAGCTGTTCCCATGGGCGGCAGGTAATGGAGGCATGGGGAGACTGAACTCCTAGCTAATGCTCCCTGCCACAGCCCCCAGGGCTGGGCCGTGACGGGGCTCAGAGGTCTTCTGGATGGTCTGGCCTCGGGGCTCCTCTGGACTGTTCTGGGCACCGGCAGGATGGCCCAGGCTGCACCAGGTGCCGGCCGGGGTGGGGGGTGGGGAAGGGGAAGAGTTGGAATGGGCAGAGTGGGGGCGGGGTCTCAGGCACAAGGGGTGGAGCGGGAGACTAGTCATACTGCCCATGGCTGTTCCACACTCTTAATCATTTTTGTTGCCTTTCTCTCTACCTTTTTTCAATTCTAATATATCTGCTTTGAGATGGGGTAACCAGAACTGCACACAGTATTAAACATGTGGGCATACCATGGATTTATACCTTCGCATTATGATATTTTCTGTTTTATTATCTACCCCTTTCCTAATTGTTCCTAACACTGTTAGCTTTTTGAGTGCCACAACACAGTGAGTGGATGTTTTCAGAGAACTATCCACAATAACTCCAAGACCTCTTTCTTGAATGGTAGCAGCTAATGTAGACCCCATCATTTGTATATATAGTTGGGATTATTTTTCCAACGTGCATTACTATGCATTTATCAACACTGAATTTCATCTGCCATGAGTAGTGGTTTTTAGAATTGCCACTTTAAACTAATTTTTTAATCTACTTTGGCAAACCTCCTTATTTTCCCTTGATTTAGTTGACTCTGGGTCATGCCCTGTAGCTCTCAGATACATTAGCCTGAAAGCAAGGGTAGAAAGGATTGATAAATCACAAAAATGGATTTCACTATGGATAATTTACATAGAAAAAAAGTGAGTTCCTTGTTTGTGTTGAGGAAAACACAAAGTGAGCACTTCATAAATCTTCCATACATTTGTTTATGAATTAAACTCTTAAGTTCCACCTGATTTTACAGCTGTAAAATGAATACCATTTTTACATCATGGGAATTAACTCTTGTAACAGAAAGAAATAGACTAACTTATTCATAAATTCTAAGTATAACTTAACTTAGCATCACATTAATTGTGAATCAAAACAATGTCCTGCTCAAGTGCTATGCAGGAACCAATCAGACAAAACCAAGTTAGTGATGGATTCAAGAATATCCTCTAAAGAGCCTGCGAGTATATAGCTAAGTATGGCAATTGGAATATTCTTGCCAAAAATTCAAATGCAGAAGTGAAGTCTCTGTAATGAGTTGCAGAAGGTTATGTTTGCTGCTTTTTAAACAACAAAACTCTCCTACATCTCCCTGTCATGGTTTTGTTACTTGTACATTTTTGGATCTTTCCTCATTCTTTTGGTAAAAGCATAAAAAATCTGCCAGATTTAGCAATAACTGAACTGGTAAAGGCTGAAAAGACAGCTTACCGGCATGGTTGTACTACATAACTTGTGGGTCCTAATTGTCCACTGCCAAACTCCTAGGGAATTGATTGTCATGGGAAGGAGTGAAAACAGGGTATAAAATGCTGTAATATCGTCAAGGGAGCATTTTGCATTCATATTGTACAGGCGTAAATGTCTAAAGGTTGAGAATCAGGCTTCTGACATGTTAACTAAAAAGAGACAAAGGGTTAAATTAACTTCTCTCTGCATAGGGGACAAACTGGCTAAAGATACTTCAAAACCCAACAGGGAAAAGGATAACTTCCTAGAGCCAGTGACTGAGAACTCCCCCTGAGTGGAAGTTCAGAGGAGGAAAGGATGGGAATGGAGAGTAGCACTTACCTAGTCCCAGTTACAGGGATCAGCCAGAGAACCAGTTTTACTAATTGGTGAAAGGAATGGAAAGCTAGAGCAAGAAAAGGGAGACAAGATCTGGTTAGGTCTGAAGCAGGAAGGGAGAAGGTTAGGATTTGAAGGAAGGAGAAGAACTCAGAAAACAGATGAAGTGTGGATAGATCATTGGGGGCCAAAGGGTAATCTTAGCTGAACCAAACTACAGAACTACTTGAGTTGCATTGAGTTGACAATGCACATTACTACGTGGTGGGAACTCTTTCTTTTATTTGGGCCCTAATCCTACACAGATTTATCTGTACGCACCCTGTGGGAAATCCTATTGACTTCAATGGGGTTACTTTCATGAGCAAATGTTTTCGAGACTGGGGCCTTGATTTGCTTGCTTGTTCATTCATTTACACTCCAGCAATGGTGGGGTGGGACCTGAGAGGTTTTGGAAGTATAATTAAAATTCTTAACAGTCAAAAGGTGTTCTGTGTTGTTTTCAATAGCTGGAATTACTGTGGAAACATCCAAGATGCATAACAATCATATCACAGCGATGAGCAGGCCTGGAAAGAAGTATGTGCAATAAGTTTACAGAGTATGTAGTATGAGCCTATAGAGTACTTTGGAATATATACACAATTAACACCTGAAATTAGAGAAAATAGGAAAATGCTTTACAAATAAAACTACTTGGAAGTAAAAAAAATAATACACATTTATAACAGGTACTTAATCTGGAAGTAGGTTTTCCTGGCTAATGGAAATTCTATAGTGTTATCTTTCTTCCATGTCACCATTTTAATATCTCTAACTGTTTTTTCTAAAAACATTTATCAGAAGTAGTACAGGGCTGTTAAGGAGATAAATCAAGTTTGCACAGACAAGTAACGTGTTGAACTGCAAGACATGACAGGGCATGTTTTATGGGGCAATTAATACTTGCCTTTGGTGCATTGTGAGGTAGGAAGCCCTATTAAACACACCCTGGTGTGTCCCGGTGCTGTTGAAGAACAATTTGGGTTCTTAAAAGTAATTTGGGAATTAGTCAATTCTGCTTTTCATTGTCACTGACTATCTAACTGCATTTTCACTGAAGAGGCTAGGTCAGAATGAAAGGACAGGAGGAAAAAAGGTAGGTTAGGGAGGAGACTAGCACCACTCTTTTAACTAAGTATTTATTTTAGCATTTTGTGATCATTAATTTTGTTTTAAAGTGTTCAACTTGTTGGATATGCCCCACTCTTCTCCAGCTTTTCTGCTTTGAATCGTATTCACTAGCCCACTCACTCAACTACTACTGTCAACAGTACTTTTCTCGTAGTGGGAACATTTCCAAAGGATATGTGCTTCGTCATCTATGTAAATGAGGTGCTGAGGATGAGGTTGATGATGGTATCCCCTGGTTTATTAGATGTGACAGTCCTGTTAAAGTTGCTGTACATACCAGTGGGATAGTGCTTAGAGGCTGAGCTGTACAAATAATTGAATTTTGGTTTTCTGGCACGTCTGAAAAATTGAAAACATGTTTCATTATTTCAGGTCAACCTGAAACGAAACGTGTTCAAAATGTTCAGCAAACCAAAACGTTGGGGAGGAGAAAGCCCAAACCCCCAGTGTTTCAGAACAGCCCTGTGGAGCTACAGGAACACGAACAAAGCCTGTTGCTGACACCACTCCCACCACTATATCCTTGGACCTAAGCAACGGCTAAGCTAGTGGCAAGCTGAAATTGCCACTACTCGTCTGCTTATTATACCTATGATGTGTGCACACAGCTAGTATATGCAAGACATGTTCATATCACTATCACCCTGTATTTCCTTCCCCAGTTTTGTATTTACACTGTAAGCTCTTTAGGGCATGAACAATGTTTTCCTATATATTTGAGCAATGACTAGTATAATGGGGTGCTGACTTGTTTAGTGCCTCTACCGCAATACAAATAATAATAGTAGGGAGAAGAGCACTGGCCTGGAAGCCAGGAGAGCATAAGTTAGATTCCCACTAAATGGCCTTAATAATTCTCAGCCTTTCCCAGCCCTTACTGCTGAGCAAATTCCCAAACTCTAGAAGGGAAGCAAAAATCATCCCCCCCATTTCACAGGCTGATAACCACAGAGATTGGACAAGGTCACTTCTGACAGAGCTGTAGCTAGAACTCAAGTCTCTAATACAGTAGAACCAAATCACCCCACTTAGGGTAGGTCTCCCTTAATGGCAGCATGCAGAGTGCAGACACTGCATGCCCAGCAGCATAGGCGGCAAGGCTAGCAGGGTACAGATATGCCAGAACCGGAGGCTAAATACCCTACATGGCTCTCTACGTGCCCAAGCAATGCCTACCACATCTATATTGCTATTTTTGGCAGGGTAGCGTCCTGCTGCCTCCCACTGCCGGAACCTTTCCCGGCGGCAATTAAAGACTCTGGCAACAGGGAAAAGCTTTGGCGGGGGAGAAGGTGGCAGCGGGGAAACACCATTACAAAACAAAAGACATCTAGGGGTCCCAGCTCTCAGTCCCCTCTCTCACCATTATACAGACAACATTCTTCTCCCCTAGCCAGGAATTCACAGCTTCCTACTGCTGTCTCGCAAACAGATGCAATATGATTAAACGTCTTGTTTTCCTTTTTTCTTTAAAATGGAGGCTACTTCTCCTGCTAAACAGTTCCATATATTAGGGACAAGGAACTCACTGGACTAAACCCCCAAATACTCTCCCCAACAAGTAGCTCTCTGCCACTAATCAATAGAGTGACTGCAAAGATGCTGTCAAAGATCAGTCACTGTGTCTTAATGCAGAAATACTTACTCTCATATAACCAGAGGTCAGATTTGAACCCTTTTACACTGAAAACCATACCTCCAACATGAGAAGTTTTGTGTATATGACATACACAGCCAGAAAAACATTCATCACTTTCTATAAAGAATGTGTATTTGCATTTTGGGTGCATCCTAGATTGTCTGACATTACTGAACACCTTGGAAAATCCTTCTAATTCCTAGCAGCTATATTCAAACCCCAGGGGTGGAAAGAATATTTAAATCTTTTATGAATTCCCCTCCCGCCCACTGTCATTTAAACAACAATAAATGTAATAAAATACATCCATTTACATCACAGCCTTTTTATTACATTATCATCAGATGGCAAGTATTTAAAGATTTATAGACAAACGTTGTTAGGAAGGTAATTATATTGTGATTTAATGTACAGTTGTTGTAAAACAAAGTGTAGTGGTTTTATATTGAAGATGTTCTAATAATAGATGGACTCCACAAAATAAAAGGCCTTATGAAAACTTTCATTTCCTATTCTTAAAGCTTCCTAACAGCAAAATAACTTCAGTACAGTGCAATCCACCCTCAGAGATCTCAGACACAGTGAAGCAGCAAGATACTTTCAGATTGTTTTGGTCATGCATTACAATGAGCAAATTGAAATGAGCAGCAGAGAGGACTACAAGGACGTAAACTAAACATAAATTGCATTATTCCTGGTAACTCTAATAAAAATATAACTTAAAAACCCTGCCTTATGAAAGAGCTACAATGGATGCTATCTTTGCATAAGACACTTTGAGCCAGATCCTCAGCTGGTATAAATCAGCACAGGTCTATTGAGCTCATTATTTACATTGACTTCAATGGAACTACACCAATTTACACCAACTGATGATCTGGTCCTTTATGGCTACAGTCATACTCCTCATAAGAACATAAGAACGGCCATGCTGGGTCAGACCAAAGGTCCATCAAGCCCAGTGTCCTGTCCTCTGACAGTGGCCAATGGCCTCAGAGGGAATGAACAGACAGGTTATCATAAAGTGATCCGTGCCCTGTCACCCAATCCCAGCTCCTGGCAAACAGAGGCTAGGGACACCATTCCTGCCCATCCTGGCTAATAGCTACATGAATCTATTCAGGAATCTTCCATGAATCTCTCTAGCTCCCTTTTGAACCCCGTTATAGTATTTTCCCAACCCCTTCTGGCAAGGAGTTCCAGAGGTTGACAGTGCATTGTGTGAAAAAATACTTTCTTGTTTTTGTTTTAAACCTGCTACCTATTAATTTCATTTGGCAGCCCCTTGTTCTTGTATTATGAGAAGGAGCAAATAACACTTCCTTATTTACTTTCTCTATACTACTCATGATTTTATAGACCTCTATCATATCCCCCTTAGTCCCCTCTTTTCCAGTCTGAGTTCCAAGCTAAAGTTCCATGTGCTAACTTTAACAGGATAATGTCAGTACAGCTGGTCAAAAAATGCCAGTTATTTTCTGTAGGAAATCTAATTATTTTTCAATTTCCTGCAAAATTTTGGGGTTTTTTAACCAAAAAACCACAAAAAACCCAAACAAAAAATTTTAAGTTTTCAAAAAACACATTTTTTTTACTGAAAAGTGAATTGCTTTTTCTTTGTTCTTTTTTTTTTAAACAAAAACAAAACAACAACAATGTTTTGTTTGGTTTCTTATTTTTAAATGAAAAAAACAGAAATGTTTTGATTGCAAATTCATTTTCCATCTAAAAACTGTTTTGATGGGGAAATGTTGAGCATCTTTATGTACCAGCCATACATACCCTGTGTCTTACTGATGTTAAACATATGGAATCCCCACTAATCAACTGTTTTCGGAGGGAGTTGGTATTTGAATAGAAGCTGTTTAGGGTAACCAGCATGGTAACATCTTGTTCCATTTGGTGACTGCAATTTCTTGGCTAGCCATGAGACTCTCCTACAGTGTGCATTAATGTGAATGCCCTTATGTCAGGAGCAAGAGTACATAAACAAGGGTGCGGAGATAAAGGATCTGAATGCAAGAAAGCTTTGTTTCGTTTCTCTCTCTTTGCCTGTTCATTACTCATCTTGACATACTGTGGATCTCTGTATATTTACATTTAGATTTCAACATTTCTCCCCTTTAAGCAACATTTAGGTTCCAATAGGTTTACAATCTGAAACAACAGAAAGATGCAAAATAATTTGTTGGGACTGTTTTTTAGTCATAAAGTAGTAGGGTTTGGGGTTTTTCTTAAACTATAAAATTGTTTTCTTGCCGTGTATTCTACTAGTATGGGAATTAGAAGACTCCATTCCCGCCCTTCTAAAATGTGGCTTTTAAGACAAATTATTGAAATTTCCTGCTGAAATTGCTGGTGAAAGGAGCTTATGGGTTTTTTAATGGGGATTGGTGAGCTTCTTTGTAACCGTATTCACTTTTCAGTTTGAAAGGTATTAGAAGTGTATATGTTGGCAACACTTTGCTAACTCTTTACTAGCACACATGCTTCAAGAGTAGTTCCAGAGTGAGTCACTTACTAGATTAATTTGCCACGGGTAAGAGTCCTGCAAGTGCTACTACAAAGTGAGTTTTTGACAGGGTAGGAGTAAAAAAAATAAATGAAGCACAAGATTCCTACATTGTTGCCCTGGTCCATTAAGATGTGGGGGGGACACTTTTATTTATATATTCCCAATAGAGCCCGGGAGACGTTTCCCAAGAGCTCGGTATGTTGCAGCTCCCATTGTGACTCTTACGGCCAGATTCTCAAGAGAGCGCAATCCCAATCTGATCAATTATTTCAATGCCTAAATAGTAGCTGAGCATTTTGAAAATCTGGCCTGCCAGCCTAATTGTACAGTCCTCCTACAGTCACAATCCTCTATGGGGTTCAATGGAGTTTGTGCCTGGCTATGGACTGTAGAATCCAGCTCTTAGAAATAACATCAGAATTGCTAGTCAATGATACTGCAAAGTGTATTCCATGCACTACAGATGCTTAATTCAGTAATGATTCCTTATAGCTACTGCCATTCAACCACTTAGTCCTGGTCTACACTGCGGTGGGGAGGAGATCGACCTAAGATACACAACTTCAGCTACAGGAATAGTGTAGCTGAAGTCAACGTATCTTAGGTTGACTTACCTCGGCATCTTCACGGCCTGGGGTCAACTGCTGCCACTTCCCCTCGATTCCGCTTGCACCTCTCATGGCACTGGAGTTCCGGAGTCGATGGGAGAGTGCTCGGGGATCAATTTATCGTGTCTAGACTAGACGCGATAAATCGACCCCCCCCAATAGATCGATTGCTACCCGCCGATCCAGCGGGTAGTGTAGACATACCCTTAGGATCTCATCATGTGATCATAGGATTCAATGTAAGTTTTGCATGAGTGAGAGCTGTAGAATTAGGCCCTTAGTTCAAATTACATGAAAGGTTTAAACAACACATAAAAACCTCTCTATCCTAGGAAGCAGTGACTCTGAAAAAGATTTGGGGATCGTGGTGAATAACCAGTTGAATATCAGCTCCTAGTGCGACTAATGCAATCCTGGCCGTCTGAACAGGGGAATCTTGAATAGTAGCAGAGAGGTTATTTTACCTCTGTATTTGACACTCTGGCAACTGCTGCTGGACTCCTGTGTCCAGTTTTGGTACCCACAATTCAAGAAGGAGGCTGATAAATTGGAGAAGGTTCAGAGAAGAGCTGAGAGAATGATTAAAGGATTAGAAAACCTGCCTTATAGTGATAGACTCAAGGACCTCAATTTATTTAGCTTAACAAACAGAAGGTTAAGGGATGACTTGATTACAGTCTATAAATACCTACTTGGGGAAAAAATATTCAATAATGACCTCTTCAATTTTCAAACTAGAAAATAAAGGTATACCATGATCCAATGGCTGGAAGTTAAAGCTAGACACATTTTTAACAGAGAGAGAAAATAATCCATTGGTAAATTATGCCAATGATTATCTATCACTGACAATTTTTAAATCAAGATGGGATGTTTTTTTCCCTAAAAGATCTGCTCTAGGAATTATTTTGGGGAAGTTCTATGGCTTGTGTTATACAGGAGGTCAGACTAGATGATCACAATGGCCCCTTCTGGCCTTGGAATCTATAAACATATAAACTGATAAATCCCCAATGAAACATGACTGATAAATCCATATCAATGGCCAGCTCCCTCTAAATTCAAGGACTGACATCTTTTGCAACAGAAATAGGCATTTTTGGTTTTTGTTTTATTATTCGTTTGCTACTGCCCATTGAAAAAGAGGAACAATGTGCACCCATTGTTCTTGTCTGTTTCCAGTAAATTTATACATATATTTCTGGCACATTTTCTTTAGAAAGTTTACTAAGTGAACATATGTTGTTGGTTATTTGTATTACAGGAGCACCTACAGGACTCAATGGAGAATGGCCCTATGGTGCTAGGCACTGTGCACACACATAGTATGAGTCAGTGTGTACACTAAATAATTAATAATCTAAGGAGGAAGACAAAGGAAAGGGGAAAGGAAAGATTATTATCCCCATTTTACAGATTAAGAACTGAGGCATAAAGAGGTCAAGTGACTTATCTGAGGTGACATAGGAACACTGTAGTAGAGCTGGGAACTGAAACCAGTTCCTGAGTGCCTGTCCAGTGCCTAAACCACAAGGCTGGCCCTTCTGGTATTAATAAGAGAGCTTCTAATAGGGCCCACTTCTACCCCCAGTAAAGTCAATTGGACTTTTGCTACTGACTTCAACAGAAGCAAGATTGATACCATACAAATAAACCTGCCTGGACAGCTGTAGGCAGTGGTGCTGGAACTAGGGGTGCTGCCACTCCCCATCTTGAAGTAGTAATAAAAACCACCAAATACATGGCTTCCATCATCAGCACCCTCACTATAAAAATTGTTCCAGAACCCCAGGCTGTACGATTGGTTACAAAGCAGCTTACTACTACTATGCTGGACATCATACAACTACAAAATCCGGAGGTGACCACCTCTTTGGTGGTAGTGTTCTTTTCTCAGGTTTATCTCCATTCTCTGGCCAACCACTTCTTTACACCACGCTGGACTCCTACACGCACCGGGATTTCTGTACAGTGACCTCTACTGGCATTAGCAAGGTTACAAAGAGGTTGCAAGTTTCCAGATATAGGTATTCATCTTCATTAATCTGCCACCACTGCCCACTAATCACAGTCACATTAAATAGATGTCAAGTAATATCAATTTATTTGATTTCTGAGGTCCAATTAAAACATAAAATGTAGCCATAACAATTATAGTACTTTTTAATAAGAACTTAGCAGCTACACTCTTCCTGCATCCTATTAAGCATCTTTTACACCTATTAAGATGACACAGTGTGCACTAAGGAGGTCAAAAACTTATAAAGGAAAGTGTCCAAAAGTCCGAGAATAGTGAAAATGTTGTTGGCATTTGACATAATTTATACCACTAAAGAGCTAGGGAACAGGAAAAGGTTGATGTAGTAATAACATTAGCAGGAACTATAGTCCATGCAAGCCACTGTTAAATAAAGTGCCAATCAATAGCTCTTTTATTAGTAGGTACAATCAATGTACAGCAGACAGACCTAGCCAATTAAGCTTATCGACTGACCGAAGAGTAGCAGGAAACATTCTTTCCTCGGTTTTGTTTTCCTTTCTGTAAGTGAGAAATGAGTTCCAGTTTTTATCACTGGATTCCCACCAAGCCATCTACAGGAGTTCCTGTAGAAAGGAAACTCTGACAGAAAGCAGGCTTGAGCTATCTTGCTATCCTTTAACCCAGGGTCAACAGAGAGAGCCAATACAGTCAAGGGTCATTCACAAAGCAACATTATTTATTTATTTCCTCCCCCCCCCTTCCCTCCCCAAAAAACACTGTATGAAGCAAAAATGTTGTTCTTCTAGACAAAGGGAAGAAAGCACAATCCCGCAGGAAGGCTTAACCATTAACAGTCCTTTAAGACCTTAGGAAATGAAGCCTGTTTGTTTCTAATTCATGTATGCACTGTACAAACGTAATCAATTTCCCAGTGGGGGAACTTGAATATCTTTCTGGGGGGGAGAGGGGAAAAAAGGCAGCTCCAGTAAGGATTCTACAAAATTTCAATTTCACAGTGTAAAGGTTGCTGCAGTAAGTGGGACTTTAATATTCAGCCATGAAAAAACTGTGCACAGGGAAAGAGGGTGTTTACCAATTGTATCTCCCTCTCCTGTCAGTATCTCTTTCAAAAGAGAAAAATTAGTAAACCTGGTAAGACTTGAATTCTCAATATGATCAAGTATATGGCCATGCGGTAGTCACAAAGGAAATATAATTAGAAAGAATAAATGGTAAGGATCGCATTGTACACGGGCTCATGCTGAAAATAAAAGGTCAGATTCTGATCTCACTTACACTGGGGTAAATCTGAAGCGACTGTTCACTTTGAGCCAGATCCTCAGCTGGTGGAAATTGTCATAGATCTGTTGAAGACAATGGAGCCATGTCAATCTACACCAATGGACGAGCTGGCTCCACAATTTTTGTTGGATATCAGTAACTAAAATGGAGTTACCTTGGTTTACATTGATTTAAGTGGGATCGGAATCTGTCATGTTCATAGCTGTGCAGGTATTTCACACCTCCAAAATGTTGTTGTGTTGTCTTTGTTTGTTTGCTTTTCTAAGCACATTAGACTACAGACACGTGGATAGCTCAGTCTGAAGCATCATTTCAGACAGCTCCCCCAGTTGTATCCAATTCAGAAAATATTTTAACAATGTGAATCATTTGCCTAGAAGTCAGTTTGACAAGCCCTGGCTTTGTGTTCCACTTCTTGTATTTTATGCTGTTTGCTCATTGCGTTATTTTCCTTCCAGGAGAAAATTTACCCAGAAGCCTAAGAAGAACAAAGTCAAGCAACTTCACATCTTATCTGAGTCCATTAGGGCTCCCCATTCCTTAATACAGTTCAAACTCCATCGTCTGTCTGCTCTATCTGCAACTCCATTTTGTATGCTATGATCTTAGTTTTAACACCTTGAGCTCTGGTCAAATTCTTCACGGGTCACGTTTGCGCAACTTGTTTTAATCTATTTGATCAAAACCAGGCTGAAATACTTCCTTAATTATTCAAAGTTTTGCTTGCAATACAGACGCTTGAGAGACAGATTCCAGCGGGCCAGCCGTCACACAGCTGGGTTACAGTGTATTGCAAGCAGCAGAGTATGGGGCAGCATCTAGAATAGCAGGAAAACACGGAATTGTCACAGTTTCAGACCTTCAGGAGTTTCAAGATAAGAGATTTTAAAACAACAACACTGGACAATGTCGCGGCCTTTTGGAATCAAACAGCTACAGAAGCCCAAAGATTAACCGCTTGATTTTCAGAGGTGTGGATCACCCAGTACTCCAGCCCAAATCCATGGGAGCTTAGAGCACTCAGCACCTCTGCAAATCAAACCCTAAACCCACATTCATGGAGAGAAGAGACTTAATATAGGCTAGAAAGGATATCTCAGTTATCTGGGGTAACCAACCCTGAAATCTGGCTGTTGTAGGGCTTTTTAGAAAAAAACATTTAAAATTCTATGGCTATTTCAGATACAGATGTTTTGTTCTCATGACATGATCCTACACCATCCAAATGTAGTTAGTTAGGGCCCAGACGCTCTGCTCTCCCGCAGAAGAAACTAGTGGGAGAGGAAACAGAGCTCCTCAGTCAGTGACTGGTTTGAGAACCGAACACACGCAGCTCCCAAAGGGAGGCTTTATAGTCACAATTCACCACTGTGTTTCTCCAGAGTGATTAACTTCACTGAGATCAATGGAAGTTACACCAGTATAGAGCTGGAGTAGCACAATGGTGAATCTGTGTGCAGAGGTACGTGCTTGGAATTCTAGAAATCTGTGGGGAAATCAGTTCCCAACCCTATCCTGTAGTATCCATGCGGTGTTCTTGCTTCCTCAGTATTGCTCCCTGACCCCCTCCCTCATCTCCATCCTGAAAGGTATCTAATTAGTATACGGGTCAGACAGACCCATTCAAGACCCTGTTCTCACTGTTTCTTCCTTCATAGTTAATCACTGTCCCCAAGGGAGGGGACAAAAGAGCAGCAAAAACCTCTTTGTGGATTTCCACTTGGAAATCTGCCTCTTTGCTAGGGAAGCATCACACATCCAAAAGTGAATCCAGAACTTCCCCGTCCCCACACCCAACATGTCCTCAGCTAGAACCTAATAAACTTGTGCATGTGCTGGGGTCCCCATTCTATTCATCCCTTTGAACAAAAACTGAGTAGGGCCATCAAGATTGGATGCACTGTTTACGTGAAGGTGTTCCCATGACTTTAGGAGGAGGAATAGCTTGCTGTGGAACCCACCATTTCCCCCTCCCCCTTTGTTTTCAGGCCCTCTGCACTTTGGGGGAGGGTACCGTTACATTCCCCTCTCCACTGAGCAACAGAGGGGAGCATTTGGTTTTTTAAAAAGAATTTTATTTTCTGATTTCAATTTGTCATGTGTCGTTTGGATCTGGCACAATATCATTCTCCAGGGCAGAAGAGACATTGTGTTAAGCTTAATTATCAAAGGCTGAAACCCAGCAAGCAATCAATCATTTAGTGACATGTTCATGTTTTCGCTGATTTGAAAAAATATTTTTTTGTGGCCACTAGAAAAAGAAAAACTGTCAGAAACAAAAACTGAGTCACTTTCCGAGACTATGGGGAGATGAGTGAAGAATGTTCATTTGTTTTTTCTGAAACTAAATCCAACTCCTTTTGGCATGTGAGACTGGAAGTCATGTACGATGTCTTTCATTGTAAACAATCTTTCTGCTGAGGTTCGCATTATAATTAAGGCTGATTTAAACAATTACAAAACTGTCATTTCTAAACTGCTTTCTTTAAGAGTCAAGGGTTTTTCTTTTTCTTTTTTTTTTTTACTGCCAGATAAATGTTCTGTCAGCTGCATTCCTGTGGAACACTGCCATCCAGTGGTGAGCTGGGGTCAATAGTGGGGTGAATTCCCCTTACAGAATCAAGGAAATTGATCCCATATAAGCTTTTCTACTGAAAGAGAAGAGCTCCAGTAGTCAGATAGATAATAACATGAACATACCTTGAGTTATAAATACACACTATGATTTTTTATCATTCACAGAATAGCAAACGTCAAAAAAAGGAGCCCATGAAGTTGTTACCATATGACCTGGGATTATAGCATAGTTATTTTGCTTGTTAAATACTCATTACAATGATCACTTGTTATTTCTGGTGGTTTGCTAGTGAAGCCTATATGTGTTTTTTAGTTCAGGACATGTTGAAACATAACCCATTTGTATCCAATGATTAGCAAATATACCATACTTTGCTTCTCTTTCTTCAGTGATACAAGATGATATATCCCATGTGTTTGGATAGTATAGTATTTCAACTGATCATCTACAGTAAACCACAACAGTTAACAATTAACTTTGTTTTCATTGGAAAATAAGGCTCTTTCTAAGGTCATATTGTGTCATCGTCAAGCATAAAGGAAACTGATATCACCATATTATGTCTCCATGCACTCCGTAGATGAATAGATGAATTTCCTTAATGATATCTCCATTAATCTACACAACAGAACACGGAACCTATTTTCAAGAAAATGTTCATGTAACTTGCTTGAAAATGTAATTTACTTTCACACACAGATTCTTGCTCATGTTTAATAAAATAGCAGGGGAGGGGGAAGAAGGTTATGAATTGCTTTATTTTTAGCTACACCACATTGTTTAAGAGTATAGTAGATACTGTAATAGAATTACAAGGATGATGGGATTATTTCAGAACACTGAGAGTCAGTTGTAAGGGTGGCCAGAAAACAAGAATTCTGTTTCACAAAATATTTCAAGGTTTCAAAGTTTGCTTTCATTCCACATTGGAACAAAATCAAGTCATGATTCAGAGCATGGAGTTGAACCTAGCTCTCCCATATCCCAGGTAAGTGCCTTGCCCACCGGGCTCTTGGTTACTACAGAGTGGGTGGGCCTCTCTTTCTCTCCTTCCCTTTCTCCAGAAATTCCAGCCTGGACCTGAGACATCTTCCTGTGAAACAGACACATTTTTGCAAAAAGTTTTGGTTTCAACAAATCTGCATTTTCCAATGAAAAAAAAAATAAGTCAAAAAATTCCCAACTGCCTCTAGTTCATTATATTTACATTCAGTCTTGGAAAGCATGGGCCAAATTCTGATCTGAGTTTCCATTTGACTTTAATAGCGTTTCTCCAGATTTACATCAATGTAACTGAGATCGGATTCTTGTTCATCGTTTCTTATGCTATTACTATACTGAATTATCCAATGGAGGGTTAGCATGGCTGGCATTTTAGGCCCTTATTCAGGAAAGCACGTGGGCACATGCTTATATCCATCCCTATTCAGGACAGCCCTTAAGCATGTCTGACTGATGCCATATTGACTTCAATGGGACTTAAGTATGTGCTTAAGTTCTGTCCAAAGGAGAGATGTTTTCCTGACTTGGGACTAGAGCGTATGCAAAACACAAACTATCCATTTTTTTCTTCTGAACGGCCTCTATTCTGCTTGTTTTGAAGTCAACAGAAAATTATCTACTTTACTGATGCAGGATTGGGCCTTAATGCTATCTGATTTTTAGTATTATTTTTGGCTTTTCCTCCTCCCCACACACAAAAGGATAGGGACGTTTGAATGTAGGTCACAGGATGTTGTTTCCAAGTTTGTAGCGAATCAGTAGTACACCATAATATCCTATTACAGTTTATCCAATTCTTGTTTCACAGGTCAGATGATGAAGAATCACTGTGATATTCCTCCCCAACAACCACCACCCTCTGGTGTATCCTTCCAAAGTGAATAGGAGGAGGGGGCTCCAGTTCCTACCACTAGCAAACTCTGTGGTTTCTTTTATGAGCTAAATGAAAGGAACATACAAAATGATCATTACTGGTTTGTATGAAATGACTAGGTATGGAATGCAGTAAATCCCCAAACAAGCTTTAACTATAGCTTGTAAGACATAATAATCAGGTAAAACTGCAGACTCTCCTTTTATAAGATGCAGTGAAACCTAATATTTTATCGGAAACCTTGATTTATGTTTAATAGCTCTGCTACCTACTAAAAAAGATCTTGTATTAGCAAATGGGTACAGATCCAGTCCATTAGCTTAGGACAACTGAAAAACTCAAGGGTTTTGTGAACTAATGCAATAAAATATCATTAAACACTGTAGCATGACAAGACAGACAGAAGGTTTGAGTTGAAAGTCAGGAGAAGTGTTTGAAATGAAGTAAAATGTACAATAGATATGTTTAGGTACATCTGGCTTACATTTGCACTAGGTCGTCAGAGGACCTTAGTGTCTGTGATGTAAATGAATAACAGAGCCCTCAACAATTTAACTGTCATCAGTATAAATGCTTTAACTGGCACAGTAAAGCAAAGTTCTGGGCCTCTTTCTAAATCTCCATAAGCTCCTGGTCTGAATTATAAACAGGGGCTGTATTACCTGAAGATGAAAGCAGCCAGGTCAATTCACTTAAAACCAAAGAATTACCACTGCTAAGCAATGATGATCAGCAATTGTGTTGGGCCTATATATATATATATAAAAAACAGACAGATCCATATTCTAGAAGACAAGAAGGGAGCAACATCTGAATGGTTGGTCACTTGAAATCTAGTGTTTATACGAAGGGGAATGTGCAAGGCACTTAACCATCTTTTGTTAGTTTAGTCAAACTTTCTTTGTCCCTTTCAGACAAGATGGTTTCACGTTAATCCTTTGGAACTAGATCAATGGCAGGTCACGTTGTCCATTATGGTCTCATCCACCACACCAGGACGTTAGGGCAGAAACACTCTGGCAAGAGGAATGGATCTGTTATAATCCCAACCAGTCCCTCATCGCCGACCCCACAATTTACCTGGTTTTGACCTGCCCCATCGCCAATGGTCCCCGTTGAAGAGGTTGTGGACCGGGCAAGGTCCCTGTGCAGCCAACCAGTATCACTGGGGCCTTCGTGACAGCCCTTTGTGCAGTTGCGGCACAACACAGCCGATGACGCACACTGTCGATGAATGCCTGCTGACTAGGTTCAGCAGTGGGCTAGAAAGAACTGCATCATGCCACTGAAGATGCCATCGCTTGGCTAGACGACTATGCACATGCTAAAAAAAAAATGGCATGGCATGGTGCCTAAAGCAGACATATCGTTCTACATAAAATGGAGTGGGAAGCAAGGGCACTGTATAAGCTGTTTTAAATCCACTATTTGCAAATCGTTTACCTTTGAGGCAGCATGATCTAGATAGGGCACTTGATTAGCCTCTGCCACTGACCTGCTGTATGACCTTGGGCAAATCACTTCACCAGTCTGTACTTCCGTTTCTCCTCCCACCTCTTGTCTGTCTGGTCTATTTAGATTGCATGTTATTTGGGGTAGGGACTATTGCTACCTGTGTATTTATACAGTGCCAAACACCGTGGGGCCCTGATCTCAGTTGGGGCTTCTACAAATTACTGGAAACATTTTTATTTATTACATGTATTAATCACACTCCAGTCACCTACTTTCTTATCTTTGTCATAAGAACATAAGAATGGCCATACTGGGTCAGACCAAAGGTCCATCCAGCACAGTATCTTGTCCACTGACAGTGGCCAATGCCAGGTGCCCTAGAGTGAGTGGAGCTAACAGGTAATGATCAAGTGATCTCTCTCCTGCCATCCATCACCCCCCTTTGACAAACAGAGGCTAAGGACACCATTCCTTACCCATCCTGGCTAATAGCCATTTTGTCATTAATGTTAAGGTCAACATTCGCATACAGCAGTCTTAGGGTACGTCTATACTTACGCGTCCGGTCGGAGGCGCGGGATCGATGTTCTGGGTTTGATTTATCGCGTCTTGTCTAGACGCGATAAATCGAACCAGGAAGTGCTCCGCCGTCGACGCTGGTAATCCAGCTCGACGAACGGAGTAGGCGGAGTCGACGGGGGAGCCTGCGCGCCGCGTATGGACCCCGGGTAAGTGCTTTTTCATTCGAACTAAGATAGTTCGACTTCAGCTACGTTATTCACGTAGCTGAAGTCGCGTATCTTAGTTCGAATTTCGGGGCTAGTGTAGACCAGCCCTTACATTCAGGGGTGTTGGAACAATTTGTAGAGTAGGGGTGCTGAGAGTCATTGAACCAAACTGTAAACCCTGGATATGATGGAAACCACTTCAAGCCAAGGGGTGTGGCAGCCCCCTCAGCACCCCTAGTTCCAGCACCTATGCTTACATTTCCTACAGACTGGAAGAAACTGATTCTAGTACTCCCAATGCAGACAGAAAACAAATGGCTATTACTGCTTTGAAAATGTATGGGTTTTGAAGTAACTGAACCTAGTTTGGCTGGATAAGTAAAGGCAATTAAACTTCAGAAAGATGCGAAAGCAGACTGATCACAGTTAGCAGTACTATCTTTTTTCCTCTGACGTGGCCAAGTTAGCATATCAACACCAAAACCTACAGACCTTCTGGGCTCAAGATGAAATTGTTTTTCCTCAACAATTGCACAGGGTGTTCTCTTTTATAATAAATTCCAAACAAATTAATGGATTCCAACATGCATCATCAAATTTATATTTCCTCCTCCACAGAGTCCTACCCCTGCAAGTAATACTTAAAATTCGTCATGAAGCTTTCAAAACAATTTATGCAAACAAACATCAAGCGGAGCTATTTGTATTGGCAGCACATTTTACTTAACAACCTACAACAAGGAACAGATGGTCGGAGCTCTGGAATCAGCTACAAAGAAAACAGTAGGAGCAAGTCCATCAGAAGCACTTTTTTCCCCCAATTTTGTGAAGATTACAGACTTGTTCTTGTTTATTTCTTTGATTAGGCTGTTATTTTATGTACTCATGAATCCTTCCCTTGCATTTCATGGAACAATTCCACCAGAAGCTCATTCCCCAACTGTGTACGGTTTACAGAAGCGCTGTTTTATGAACTGAGCTATCTGTCCTTCACTGATCCGGCATTCTGTAAAGTGGCAGGGAAGGAAGCAAAACAACATGCAGATGTTGTACAAGGGATTGACACATTTTTTGAGGCACACACTTAACAATCCATAGTTGCCTTTATCCCCCTGCCCATCCCTTGTTTAAAATCCTATTGGTTTTCCATGTTTAAATATTCAAACAGTTGCCTCCATTATACATCACTTACAGCAATTACTGGTATCACAGGATATAGAGTTTTCTTTTTACAGATTTAACTCATTATGGGCCAGATTTCGACACCCTTCTACTGAATAGCACCTTATTCTGTACTAAGGATCTACTCAGCATGAGTAAAGGAGGAACAGTGTACAACTCAAAGACCAGATTCCATATCCCTTCTTTACAATTAGTAGTACTTTAATCTGTGGGTAGCTCCACTGATTTCACTGGGATACCTCAAGGTGTAAAGTACTAGCAACCCTGAGTAAGTTTGGCAGAATCAGAATCAGAGTTTTGTCCCAATTCCTTTTACTAAGACAGAATTATCATCTGACAAACCAGTTAGGCCTCTGTAAACCCCCTTAAAAACCTTACAGCGGGCTCATCTTCCATCAAAAGAGCTATTATCTGCCCCATGTATAGTTGATGCATCATGAGGAGGAACATACTGCCTTCATAACAAATTTTAGAAAAACATCACTAGGTGATTATGTTGGAAATGGAGAGGAAAAGAATCATAGAAATGTCATGGAATTGAGACAGAAATCATTGGAATGATTTGTAAATTAAATAACCAGTATTTTCCCATTTTGCTACCAAATAAAAAAGATGGGTGCATGTGCTGTGACACCAGGGAACAGTTCTCACCTGAACTGATCTTCTTAAAACCCATCCCAGACCTCCAGTTTTTATACATGCCTTTTTACTAACACCTTCGTTCATTTAAATTAAACACTCACGAGGAATCCACTGTTGGGTATACTTTCACCACCAGTATTGTCACCAAATTCTTATTCTCAGAGACTGCCATCCAGGAGCTAACTTGCAGCTGTCGATGACGTTTATGCAACTCTCTCTATCCATCAAGCCAACCATCCATCCACAAACCTCCACTGTCAGAAGTCAGAGGCAAATCAATCCCTGGTTTTGACACCTCTGGAGTTACACTGGGGATGAGTATGGACTATGATGTTTAAAACCCAACAAACATGAAAATCAGTGAATCTGGAACTTTTGACAAGAGTCCAGCCACAAGCATGACATCTTGAAATAATAGGTCCTATCAGAAGGCATTAGCCTAGCTAGAGGAAGAGACCAGTACAGAAGGGTTTGGCATTACAAGAACTAAAACCATCTTTAACTTTGATGGACCAAATTCAAGGATAAAGCAGGCAAAGTTGACAGTTTAAAAGCACCTTTAACGTCTCAATTGAATAAACTCTGTTCCATACAACGCTATGTAATTCCTGTCTCTCTATGGATCAGCTAATGAGAATGTGAAAACGGATCTGTACTGGGGATAACAGCCAACAAAGCTGTTTTCTTTGGCTGGATCAATGAGCCATGACTGCTAACTCTCATATACTGTACATTTCTTCTGTTATATAACTTAGTATTGCAGAAAATCTAAAATACCACCCAGAAAAAAAAAATTACCTATTAAAACAACATTTCCCCCATCTATAAAATAATACATTTTAAACGTTTATTTTGCCCAGAGTGAAATATGACAAGATGCAGCGGCAAAGGCCCATGGATTCAACTACAGCATCTACTTTTAAACTTAGCTTTACCCATTACTCATCTGTCTACAGGAAGAGGAAAGGCAAATTCAAGCAGATTGATAAAGCTAAACTAACAGTCTGGCTGCTGAGCAGAAGATGTCTCAGGGAAAGCAGCGGTAGCACAGAAATGTGAATAAACTTTGTCCTCTTATGTTCTTATGTTATGTTCTCTCTTCTTTCATTTTTTTTTTTTTAGGTTTAATAGGTTTGCTTAGAAAAAACACCAAAAATTCAAAAGTTGATTTTTCAAAATCTGTACCATCACAGTGTAGTTTAAACTAATTAGAAGGTAGGTATAATTCCCTTCGAGTTAATGATCTGACCCCTGTAATGTAATATCCAAACTGAACAGCCAGTTTCAAGTTCACTTCAGATTTCTTCATATTGGGGATTAAGATGAAGCGTTTCCTGAGATTTCATGCTTTAAACGGCTAATGTTATGTGACATCCAAATGCCTTTACATTTTACATTCTAACATTGCAAACTATTGGCCCCACCATCAAGCAAACACATACCAGCCCTTAGAGGTTGACAGTCAGGGCCTGATCTAATGCCTACTGAAATGAACGGAAAGATTTTTATTGACTTCAGTGGGTGTGGAACCAGAGCCTTATTCTGTACACACTGAACAGTGAAAGAGAAAATTAGAGTTTGGCGGGAAACAGTTTTCCCATCCTGAGATAATTTCCCAGATTTTGAAATATTTTCCTGTCTTGAATTGGGACAAAATGTAAAAATCTCATTTTTTTTCATGAACTAAAAATCCACCCTGCCCCCACAAATTAATTAATTAATTAAATAAATAAATAAATAAATTCCATTTGGGTCCATCGTAATGTGTGTGTGTGTGGGGGGGGAGGGGGTAGATAGCATCTCATTATACCAAAATATAGTGCAACGTACCACATTACTTCATGACACAGTAGTCTTTAGGTTTATATGTGAAAAGATGTCATTGTACTAGGCCCCGTACAAACACAGCACAAAAAGATGGTCCCTGACTAAGAGTTTGTACTAGAATATCACACAAGCAGGATATGTTTTAGGTCCCTGTCCCTTCTCTCTTTTCTTTTTGCCCTTTGTTAACTTGCCCATATTTTGTCTTCCACTAATTCTGAATATTGATCTCCTGTTCATGTTGCCCCAGTTTAGCTGAACTCAGTCCCTGCAAATATCTGTGCAACTGACTCCATTGTGTTATTTGCATTTAAACCAACAAGAAGATAACGTCTCACTTCATTCATGGTTAATTTATGTTATTTGTCAGCTATGTGTGGTTGCTGCTTTGGGCGGTTGTTTATCGTTCAGGGCTCTGATATTTGCAGATACTATGTAGAATTATTGACACATCCAGATGCTAAATTTGGTGAACAGGCCCTTTTCCAATTTTAATAGCTAATTATAATTAGTAATGAACGAGAATCTAACTGGGTCAGCCTATGACAGTTTGGCAAACAGTAGCTTTGGAGGTGCTGCTGTCTTGTACAGGAGAATCTAAAATTTTAGGTTTTCTAAAAACATTCCCAGTCCTTGTGGTTACAGAAATAATCTTTAAAATCTGAACTAAGTGTAAACCAGGGCAGTGACATCTGCCTGAGTCTGCAGACAGCCTGAAACAACAGTTCTGAAAGGTTTGACCTGTCCTTGTGCATGTGAACGTGGTGGTCACTTTGGGAGCCTAATGCGGATACCGTTTATTTATCAATATTATTCATCATTTCACGGCTGATCAAAGCACACAAGAAAGGAGAAGGGCATGTCAATGGGCCTGATTTTCCACTGAATTATTTCAGTTAGTGGTATTACACTCCTGGTAAAATGATGCAAAGTAGTGGAGAGTCTGACCCAATATGCAGAGCTGCACAATTTACTGAGAGTGGTGTGTGTTGGTTGTGTGTCTCGAGTTGGCAGGGTTTTGTTGGTGGGCAGCATTGGGTAGAGTGTTGATTTTTCATTTTTTTTATTTGCTCCCTGTGGGTTAACCTCCAGACGTTCGTTTTTTAAGAAACATCCAGCCGTTTGGCAGCTTATTAATTATGATGACGATGAATATTTATTTATTTGTATTATCATAGCAAGTAGGAGCCCTAGTCATGGATCAGGACCTCATTGTGCGGGGCACTGTACAAACACCACAAAAGACAGGCTTATCCAAAGCATATCGAAAACGCTCAGATCTCTTTGGTTTGGAACTCTGGAAGCGCAGAGATACACAAAGAGAAAATGAACCAAGCTTTCCTGAAAAGAAGTACAGCTTTCGTATAGGTTTGATTTCAGTTTTTGACTAACGTTTGTGGGTTTGCTATTTCTGTGCTACTTCATTTATTTCCACACTTATATATGAGCTGCATTAAGGAACTACACAATACTTAAAAACTGACAAATTATGGTACAGGATAGTAACCAATTTTACTGCTCTCTTTCAGTGTTGAATGAAAGTAAACCTGGCTTCTGGTTTGAAATCTGTCTAAACACCAGAGCTAAAACCGTTCTCAAGAGCATTTCAAATGCAGCCTACCTCTTATTAGGACTCAGATTTCTTACTGCTGAAAAAAATGCTGTTTCAGCTGCATTGTGTGGAACAGCAGTAGCATGCAACTGCTGATTAGGTTAACCACAAGGATGCATTTCCTACGGACTTCGCAGGGGCTATCACCCAAACCCATGTTACTTAAACGCTATCCAGATTTGAACTGTTCAACGTTAAGATGAACCTGGAAACGAGAATGATGCAAACTTTAAAACAGCCTTGGTGTTTGTGAACTGCCAAGGGTTGTACATATGCGCAATTATTTCAGTATTTCTGAACTGCCTGGAATATCCTACACAGCAGGAAAACAGAATATAGTTAATAGGAGAGACTGGGTTGTATTAGGGATTGGAAGTTACACTTTTCAGGCTGATGGAGGATCCACGGTGTGCTATGGAGCTTATTGTCCGAGAAAAGCAAAACCTGAACTTCTCACTCGAAGGTGCCCTTTGGCAGCTTGCTTACCAAATGCATCTGGGGTTGATTTCAAAGGAAAATACTTATATCTTCCCAGGACTACTACTGAAGCATCTAAATGATAAAGGGGTGACTCTTGATTATACTTTTCCTCTCCTTGTCTCAGTGCTCTGCCTAGACCATTTTACAACACATTCTTTACTGATGCTTGCAGGTGAAATGTACTGGTTAACACAGTATGCACGACTGACAGAGTAAGCCCATCAGTAACTTAGAAAAGGAACTTGAACTGGATTCCAGAACTCACATCAAATGAGTTCTAGACATGCCCCTTCCCCTTCTATTTTCAGAAGTAAGATCAACATCCATGGTCTTTGCTGGTCACAGACTGAAATCAATGGAAGATGGTCTCGTTAGAGAAGTGTTTATCAGCCCTGTCTTGCAGTAATTCCATGCACAGACCCCATGGACATCAAAGTGCAGAAGGACTGCAGGCCCAAGTCCAGCTTAGCTAGCTGGCTGCTCTACTGTTAGGAACCACAGGATACCAGACCGTGGTTTTCAGCTCTAAGTAACTATTACTGTTCTCTTGATGACTATTTTTATTCATTCATAAGGAAACTGTAAACTAGTGTTAAAAGTCATTATATAAATAAATTCAATACACACCAAGAAACTATGTGATTTTAAAAATGGGGTGATTTTTACAGGCCATAAACATAGGTGGAGGTTACTCTCTCATTACTCCAGTCTTATGCTGGTGCAACTTCACTGCAGCCACCAGCTCAGACTGGAGAATGCAGTGGTGAATCAGGCCAGGATTCTGACAACAGGCATAGGCCTTCCAGAAAACCCTCAGATGCACATTGAAGAGGATGTAGTGTATACTTCCCTTACCAAGCAAAACCAGATCTGCTGGCCAGGACAAAAGGGGTGAGTCATGGCTGTCTGGAGAGTCTTGCACCATTAGCCCCTCTTAAGTCCTTATATTAAGAGTACAAGGTGGATAACCATGCCCAGCACCATTGTGTAAGTGCTCACTGGCGAGGGAGAGTTCCTTATGGGTAATCCTCTCCAGCTTGTGCACTTACAACCTGGCTCTAATTATATCCAGGACAACAAAACATAAACCCTGATTGACATGAACCCAGTTCAGTAGATGACAGTAATTTTCACCTTCCCTCTAACTCTTCAAAAACGTCCCAGTACAGCAGTTGAACACTCTCCAGTACACTCCTGACCTACTTATATTCTTAATATGTTAATTTTTGTTTTTATTTCAGAACAAAACCAGCCTTTTAAAGAAAATTTTAACAGATTTTAAACCAGAAACACTGCACTCCCCTGAGGCATTAAAAAATGCAAACTGAAGACTTCCCCTGTGTCGAGGTTATTACTTATTTCCTTCCAAAAACAGAAGAAGTGTTGCAACAGTTGTAATGCGCCAGCTCACTGGGCCAAGAAGGTGTTTTCTTTCTGCACACTCATTAACCATGGTGTGGAACTCAATAACTGTTCTAATTTCCTACTTTAAATGTTTTTCTTTCCTCCACTTTTCATTTTATGCCTTACCTTTACATAAGAGTCTATTCCACCACTTACCTTGAGAGGTTAGTTGCTGTCAAACACAATAAAAGGAAAAGGAAAAGTGTTTGGAATCACAGTACCCTTAGTGTTGAAAATTGCAATTTCATTTCTAGAAATGAATTTAATCACTTAAAGCTTCCTTTGTCAGACCCGGATCAGGAATTGATAGGCTTTGAAGGCTGGCAAATATTTTCATTTGAAACTCTCAAATAAATGTTTATGTTAGATATAATAAGGCAGTTACTCTATACTTCAAATTAAATACCAGCTAGTTATTAAACCTACTTTAAGTAGCTATCTCAGATAGCCATAGTACCTACAATAAATGCTGATGATCTCATGGGTTCAGAGGTTCAAGCCTGGATAAGTAGCTAAACTTTGGAATGTTTATCTGAACCTAATCCTCAAAATTGGTGAGCTCCATCAGTCATTTGTTATAGCTTCAGGAGTCCTTGGTACCTTTTCTGGCTCACAAATTGCTGTGTGAGTGGAAGCACATCACTTAATTTTTCCATGCCTCAGTTGCCTATTCTGCAAAATTCTTCTCTAGCTCACAAGGGACTCACATAATCAGGATCAAATTTACAAAACGTAAAGTCAGGTGTCTCCAGGCAAAAAAGGTGTGTGGCAATTGTGGATTCAATTAGCACAATGCTTGTGCTAAGCACCTCACAATCTGTGTGCATGGATGTTGTCCCCTTCTGGGCATTTACCCAATTTACACACATAATCACAAATAATCGTGCATGCAGTCATGGGTCTCAAAAGACTGGGACTCAGAAGACCTGAGCTCTCTTCCCATCTTTTCCACAGGGTCCGTATGTGACACTGGGTGAATAAATCTCTCTATGCCTCAATTTTCGATCTGTAAAATGGAAATAACAATACTACCTGACCTCACAAGGGTGTCAATTGATCTATGTGACGTGGTCAGATACCAAGGTAAAGAGCACCCTAGGAAAGCCAATAAATAAGTAATCCTGCCTGGGAACTCAGTAGAACAGCCTGGATTCAAATGAGCAAATCTCACTAAAAAAATAGACTGCCCATTCTCTATAACCTCTGGAATTGTGTGGCCAAATATGGTGTCATCCTTCAGTGCAAATGACATTCATTCTAGTCTCCATGCACAGCAAGCCTACCCCATGAGCCCCATAGTACAAGATAGCCATGTACCTGCCACATTTCTCGTCCACCCCACCCACCCCTGCAGCCCCCTTGCGACACACACAGACTCCTTTAGACCACAATATGGTGGTTGCTGCTCACCCAGAATAAAATTGTTCCCAATGCAAACAAATTATACAAGCCCCTAAGCACCCTTTAGGGTTGCACTGGGGCAAAGGGCTCTCTTCATTGGACTCAATTTCATCCCTAATCAATAAACAGATTGATCAATAAATGAATAATTGTGACCCCGATGTACTTTTTTGTGTCTGTTTTTGGAATCCACCCTGAGGTGATACATCAGCAGTCGTTGCAAATCCTGTTTATTTTTTTAAATAATGTATCATATTTGGGTCATTTCATGATGCTTCAGAGCACCTTTAACAGTGGGACAATGACACTTCATAGGTGAAAAGGCCTTAGTTTGTTCTTTTCCTCTAATAACCACTGACGATGGACCATTATCCCACCATGTCGCATGCCTTGTTGTGTCTTAATGCGTATACTTAACAAGATTAGTTATAAAAGCACAGCACAGTGGCTCCCTAATGAGGCGAGATCATTAATTTTGAAAGTCCCACTTTATCTTTTATTACTGCAATATCATCACATGCTGCCTTGGCAGAGTATGCAGAATGTAGACTAACAGGGTTGGGAAGATGAGATGAATTTGGTCCTTTGTGAGGTGCTTTATTGATTTGAGAGTATTTATAGCATTATTGATATGACGTGTTAAAAGCTGTTTTGTATTTTGTATTCAGTGGTCACATAACATCCCAAAATGTCTAAGAGGAAATGGAAAGAAGTGGATTTGTTTGTAATACATTGCAGGGGGTGAGGGGTATAAAATAGGGTATGGTCTACAGCCTTTACTCAGTCAAAATTCCCACTAAGTTCCACAAGATCTGGCTGATTAATATAACTGAAGAACATTTTGTAGCGAGTCAATTTAAGATTCAGCCAATAATGGTCCCTCGTGACCATGCAGAACCTCACTGAAGTCAAGGGGAGTCAATCCAGAGCCACCTGCAGGATCAGTGCCTGCAGCCTGGGTCCTGCACACACGTACACATGAATAACTTTAAGCAGAGTAGTGCCACCGCATTCATTGGGAGTATTCCTGCGTGCGAGGTCAGGATGGAGGCTTCAGAAAGAGAAACGTATGTTTATGTGAATGAATCCATATGTCCTTCCTTTAAACAGGAAAGAAAATACCTTCTTCCTGCTGTTCCTGGAAGAGCAAACAGCAGTGTAGGAGCAGAAAGACAAGTTCCTAAACTCTGAGCCAGCACATGGACTCAAGAACTAAAAGAACAAGGAAACCGATCGGAACTTCCCACAAACAAGTGACATTGCAACAATGTAACTAGGGACCCAGAAAAGTTACTTAAATTGAAGAGATGCTCACACAACTTCCTTTCATTCCTGAAGTGTCACCAAATTTGGAGACTTTTTAACAGTGAGAAGACCATTCTGAAAGAGTAAATTAAATCATAGAAGCACCAAAGGAAGTTATAACAGAAGCCATGTTCTTAGCATTGACAGATGAATGTAATATTTTCCTCTGTTCACCAAGCTAATAAAACTGGAAGGGTACAGAGGCCACCAGACACAAAATTAAGCTAGAATTGTAAGAAAAAGGAGGTGAAGGGGAATAGCATTTTACTTCACTAAACAACTACTGTTAAAGTATACCAGCTCACCTCTAAAGAAACAATGCACTTATAATTATGTTAAATACAGTAAGTATTAATTATATCATTATTAGCAATCAAAAATTTAATTTTCTTCTGTCACTTCTTGATATCTTAACTAAAGGCATATTTGCAATACTATTATAACAAGTTACAGTTATAGCAAGGGAACCACACTGCAATAATTCAGAAACATGTACACTTTCATATGAATATATCATGCCTAACTAATGAGATTGCTCATTTCATAACTTCAGTTCCATTTTTATTATTTCATAAAACTGGAAGTCCTTATCCATTTTATGAAAAACACCAAACCTTTGTGAAATTCATTAAATAAGCATAAAAAATTCATTAAACAAGTGAATTGCATTCATGGCTGCTTTGATGCAAATGCCCTTTAAGCAATGTAAAACTCCATATTGATTTAACCTTTCATGTTCTGATATTTCCATGCGGATATATATATAAAAAATCTTTATTCAAGGAATGAAATTAAGTGCCGATCCCTTGATCTCCAGCCAGTGTGAGGTAGATTGGTCAATTTACATAGTCACTGCTGATCAGCAAACAGCTGAGTTTATATTAAAGCACAGCAGCAATAAGTTTTATGTAGCATTGCTGACAAATTAAAAAAATATATTATCCTCGACCAATCAATATGATCCCTGAAATCTATTCTGTGGTCAACCATACATGGCTCATTTCCACTGAGCTAAAGTATAGCGAGGCCATGCTCGGGGCCCAAGTGTAAGGGAGCAAAGAAAGCTTCCCATCTAGGTGCCCTGGTGGTGTTTAGTCGCAATCAAACCGATCTTGCATTTCCTGAATTCCCATGCACTGCTCCAGGCAAGTGCTGACAGTGGCGCTAGCCTACTCAGGAAGCAGGATGGGGGTGAAGGCAAAGCCTTGTCCATATTCCTTTCTGCACCAGCCAGCAGAGCTGACCGACCTGACCCACCCTGGCACTGCAGGAACCTTTGCTAGGATGAAGCACCTCTCCGCTTCCACTGCCATGGGCCTGCAGCTTTGCCTCCACTATCTAGCCTTCTGCATGTAAAACTCCATTGCAGGCACTATCATCCTCCATTCCTACTGCATAACTAGAATCTGATGAGATCAGTCACCATAGCAATTAGACATACCATTCTTGTTCTTTGAATGGAGCAGACTGCACGTAAAGGTGAAAGGGCTCCCATTGGACACCAAGAGCACCATGACTATGAGGTTCATCTTAAACCTTGTACCATGAGAAATCAAGTCTCTTATGATCCCTAACCCTACGAGTGCCATTCACATATATGCCAACTAGCCAGCTGCCAAAGCACAGTTTTAATCTAAGCTTGAGAGTAGTCCCAGCAAAGTGGCATGACATCAATGAGTCTGCGAGCATGCTGCAAAGTTAGGTACCTTGCTGAACTGGGGCCTAAGTCAGGAAGATGTGAGAGATGAGCATTGCCCTCATACAGACCCCTTAAAAAAATTAATTCTTGGGGTGGTTCACTATTTGCATCAAAGTGCTACAGCGTACGGGATTTCATTCTTTTTAATATGATCAGCGGTTTGTTATTAATGTACTTTCCATCTGGTGGCTGTATCCAAGAATGCGTAGTCTAGAGGTAAAATTGTATATACACTGCTCAAGCAGAGGGTCAAGTGTCAGTCCCATGCCATCAATTTGTTCCTCCTTCTATGATCGGGGGTCCCTTGCACCACTGGTCACCACCACTTCACACAGTACCAGTTTCCTGCCTACGCCACCCACTCCCAAGACCAGGAAACATGCTTCAATACCTGCTAGCCTTCCATGTGCCTTCTGGTCTGTGTCCTTCTTGGACCTTTACCTCCTCCTCAGATACCTCCTTCCCAGACTCCTGTCCCACCATATTTCTCTGTCTCTCCCCCTACCTTGACTCAGCTCAGCAGCTGGAGTCAGAAGAAACTCAGTTTATCTTTCTAACCGTTTAAACTATAAATGATCATCTTTACACATTAAAAAGAACTCTTTAACACTCATATCCCATCGCCAGAATATTCAAACACCCTTCTTGTCATCAAGGCCAGCCAAACAAAACAAACCTGGAGTTTCTAGGACAAGCAAGGAGTTAAAAAAAGCATTCAAGTAGATATTAGAAAAGCGACAGCATCATTTTCAAAATATCGTCATTTTAAAACACTCTTGTCGGATTTTTACCAAACGTCACAGAAAAAATACTTGGGAAGAGAGGCAGCATGCAAAATTTCAGGAAGATGTGATTATTTCAGAGGTAGATAAAGGAAGTGTTGAAAATTGGTTTTATAAAGGACTTTCTTCATGTGAGGCATATTTTATCAGCAAGCTGGGGGCAGGGAAATTACAAGAGTGAATGAATAGATGAAAAAAGTTTTTGTTTATTTCCCTCCCTCCCTCCCAGCTTGCTGATAAAATATGCTTCCCATGAAGGACATCTTTGATTGAACAAGCCCAAAATAGTACTTGAAGGCATTTAACTTAACCATTATTAGATTTTAGTTTAGGTCTCCCTTGATACTATGGGCCAACGAAAAGGCCGTAAGGTACCTCAGAGATACTTAAGTATAGACGGTCTTTAGAGACTACCTTTTCACCCAAGGCAAGATTTAAAAAGTAGCGTTGTGATAATTTAAAAAAAAAATCCTTGGGAGCTTTTTTCATGATTACTAATTTAACAGACAGAAATTCAACATGTTTTATTGATAGTTCTAATCGTAAATTTGCCTTCCGTACACACTGCTGCCGATGCCTAAAATAAGATGTGCAACACATAATCTTGTGCCTAAGGCTTTTCAGGATAATACACAAAGAATCCTTGTGACAATTCAACCAAGATATATTTAATGGAGAGCTGCACCACAAAGGCACCTCCTTGAGATTTTGGCTCTAAAGAGGAGTCTTTTTTTGTTGTGCATTGCTATCAGCTTCACCATTCAAGCAGTTATAAATTTGCAGCAGTTTTCGTTTTTTCTGATTTGTTCACAAATTAAGTTATCATTAAAAAAAAATCCTCCAATATAAGAACACTGGATTTTTCAGCTTTACTTTCTGCCTGGAATTGGAGGATAACATGCAGCATACAGAGCATTCCTGTCTCACAAGAGCGTCTGAGATTTCAAACAATGTGTTCATCCTGAATTGGGATGAAGTGTCAGAATAGCAACAATTTTCACAGACAGAAATAAAAAGTTGGATTTCAAACTGTTATTTCGATTTCAACTTTCTATATTTTTACTCTATCTTAAATTTCTAAACAAAGTCATTTCAAACTGAAAAAATGGGACTTTGTTTCAAAAATTTCAAAATTACGACCATTTTGAAAATCTCTTCCAAAAATTGTTCAAAATGGGAAATTCATTGAAAACACATTTTTTTGTTTTTATGGATTAGCATTTTTTGATCAAAAAAAATTTAGTCAGAAAATTCCTGACCAGCTCTAATATTGAGAGTGTGCAGACAAAAAATTAGTTCATACTGCACCACTCATTTTGAATGACATTTATAAGAAAGTCACAGAAGTTATTTTTGTAAAAAGACGGATTACTGTTAAATACCATGCCAGGGTAAATGAATCGAGACGCTGCATAGTAAAAAGTCAGTGGGTTGAAGTGAATGGAATTACATGAATGTATACCAGCTATGGACCTGACCTAGAATCATTAAAAGCTGCATCCAATAATCTCAATGTGAATATCATATTATAATTAAACATATGTATTTCTCTGTTAAACAGTAAATATGTCATGGATGCCAACAAACAAACATTCACTAATGCATATAACTGCATCATCCTGTTTTTCTCTTGTGTACATGGTCCTTATCAGATCTCCTATCAGTGTAGAATCAATTGTAGCTGCAAATAATTGGTTTTGTTTAGTATTTGTAAATGTAGTTTTATGCATTCTTCTGCTATGTTATAGACTAATAGATATGCTTGTATTTAAATAAATTTCACTTGTGAAGAAATTTAGTTTGGTTTAACTAGAGCATCTAGTCAGGGTTATATTGGGCTAGAAACTTATCATCTTTTGCTACTTTATCATGTGCAATTTTCATGTTCAAAGGCTAGTTAAATTATTTACACTATACTTCATATATCATGTACAACACTTGCCTTGACAAGAAGAACAACAGCAACTATGAAGTCAGTCCCCTTCAGAATAATAATATTTAATGCAAATTGTTTGCAAAGAATGACTCGAAACTTCAGATCTAAGTCCCCAGGAATGTGGGAAAAGTTGGACTTGAATTGAGTTCTGGGTCTGAACTTCTGAGCATCAGTGCATGTATAATTCTTTGGAACATTACTCATTAGTTTTAGAATAGCTTAATGCACTGAGTATCACAATGCAATACAGTGAGCAGGTTTCTACTACAAATGCACTGCAAGTTGTAAGCATCTGTAAAACGCTTGCATCCGAAGAAGTGAGTATTGACCCACGAAAGCTTATGCTTCAATACCTCTGTTAGTCTATAAGGTGCCACAGGACCCTTTGTCGCTTCTGTAAAACTATAACACTGTATCATAATCTAAAGCCTGTATTACAGAATATTGTACTCCTGGAAGCTTTGTAGCAATTTTACTATCCTATTCCACTACTTTACATTGTGCAATGTACATTTCATCATAGTAACACTCACTTTTACTCACAAGTTGATTTCCTCCATGTCATATTAATCAGGAACTCAACTGAATTACAGCTTCTATATTCAATGGCTACCGAAAAGAAGGGCTAAACCAAGCAGCAGTGCTGAAAAATTGTGTGATAATTTTGTGTCTCAGAGGGCTGACCCCACAACAGACAGACAAAAAGCCTAAAAACAGGACCCCTTAAATGATCACTTTCATGAAACAAGCACTGCATGAAATAAGCTCTTGTATGAAACAAAAGCACCAGTTCATTTGAGAAACACACACACACACACACTTTTTTAATCTTAATTTTAACATTATTTTAGCAATTATGAAAGGACTGGAACTGGAAGTCTTCTAAATATATCCACAAGATAGGGATGGTATTAGAACAGTGGCTTCTCCACATTGTACCATAACACAGTTCTGCAGACGCCTCTTTTTCAGGTGCAAAAAGCAGCTCACCTTCTATGCTCATAGGCCTGTCCTGTGAAACTGCCAATTAGTAACAGTTATGGTGGTAGGGATAGTAAGAGAAGTTTTCACACCTGTCCACAAGGTATGTGACTGAGGTTACCAAGTCATTTCACACAAGCTACTGAACATCTTTCAGGTAATGATGACTTTTGGTCAATAATAACTTGTCCGGGATTTGAAAGAGGAGCCTGGAAATTAAAGACTCTGTATCCCATTGACTATTCATTAAACCATCTAATCTGCACATTTACTCTTTCTCCATTTTGCAGTTTCAAGAAATGTATCTTTATTGTTAAAAGTTCGGGATTGTTTAACAGAATAAAGGTCTTTTCTCCTAAACCATGATTCAAACCTCAGGTTTGGAAGCATATAATTTATTCCTATTTAGCAACAGGGATCATTGCTTGATGTTTTACCTCAGTATTATGATAACTTTATATCATACAGCATCTTTCACCTAAATTCCAAAGTGCTTTACAAACTGATTTACACACTGTACATATAAAAACCCCTTCACTCACTACTGAAATACATCTATCTCCAATTTCACAGCTATTTAATACTGCACAGCAACATGTGAAAAATAGAAAAGTCATTTGAAAAGTCATCCAACTGAAACTGCAAGGTGGGTGATTAGCTGGACAATTATCTGATTTAAAATTCGGCTAATACACCTAGACTAATGCTGCTATCTTGCGAAAAGTGCCATGGGATGTTTCAATAGTGAGCAAGACCTTACCTTCGCTTCTCATTGCGAACATGGGACCATCAGCAGTACCGGGCACTCTACTGTCGTGCCAGGACATTTTTTTAGTACTGATTCAGAAAGAAGAGTGCCATCTACCATATCAATACTACCATTTCTTGCTGTATATTGGTTTATCTTGAAGGTATCCCACTAAAGTGTTGACTGTGTCAAGCTATCTGGAGTGGCTCATGACCATAACTGCCAACCTCAGGGAAAACTGTTCAGGGCACAAACCCCAAACTGGTTCTGTGTTCGATAATTAGCTTTCAGCAACCAAGTATCAAGTGTGAACTCCTCAAGCATTACAACAGCCTTAACATGGAGTCACAGGCAGTCCCCTTGGACACTTCAGTCTATCTTGCCATCCAGGCAAACCTGCCTTTGTAGCTGATGGTCCCTTACACCAAAAATCACAACAGTATTCAGGCTACTCCCAGTCCCAAAGGACCAATCACTTACCCCAGGTCAATTTCACCTTAGGTCTCTCCACAGAGACAATGCTTGTAATGAAGCCTACAATCAACTAACTAAAGATTAGCTGAGAAAAAGAGTTATTTACAAAATTATAGCTGGTAAACACACATACACAAATGAGTTATAGTCTTAAATTTCAAAAGATAATAGGAGCTGTTGTAACAACAAGCTCTCTATGTCCTTTAAGGCTAACCCAAGATGAGCAGCTTAGAGATCCCTTGCTTACGCTTGCCCTCTCAAATTTCAGGCAACCTTGTGATACAGTTCCTTCTGGTCAGGCATTTTTATTCCCTTCCCCCAGAGTTCAAACTGGTGGAAGAAGTGTCCTCTCTCTGCTTCATGGATGGGGATTGGTGTCGGGTGGGGGGAGGGGTAATCCACAAAGTCTTTCTCCTGTGATGTGTCACAATGGTTCATTTGGTTTCAATGGGCCTTCTTGTGTGTGGGATTAGCACTTTACATGAATTAATGCTTCTT
Organism: Chelydra serpentina; assembly: GCA_037349315.1. Classification (NCBI taxonomy): domain Eukaryota; kingdom Metazoa; phylum Chordata; order Testudines; family Chelydridae; genus Chelydra; species Chelydra serpentina. The sequence continues at coordinate 11,767,551 of JBAIAC010000026.1, read as the reverse complement.
TGGTGAGTTTCACAGTTACAGTTACAATGCAAACACTCAATATAACTTTTTACCATGGGATACAGCTGTTATAACTGAGATCAATACATGCAGCATCCTACAAGTGTTTCATAAAGTCCAAACACTAAACACATTCTTATCAATGTAACATCTGTTTTAACAATGCTAACACATAGGTGAGCCAGACTGGTTTCCAGCTATGCCTATGTCAGTGTTCAGTGAGGCCTGGGGCCTTGGCATGAGCTGGTACCTTGTCTACCAGCATCACAGATCAGACCAGATTTTACTTCTCTGACAATATTACAGCTCCGAGTATTATATCAACATTATTGCCGCAATAGTCACAAACACAGATGTCTGCAAATTCTAACATTATTCAAAGTTATTATATATGATTTGTATTATGGAAGTGTCTAGTGGCACCAATCAAAGACCAGGGTCGCTTTGGGCTCAGCACTGTACAGTCACACACTATAAAGACCATCACCACCCTTAGGAGTTCCCAATCCGGGGTATATCACATCCTTTGTCTTTTACTTCACTGAAAGCTATCATTGCTATTTATATATTAACTAGAGAAAAACATGATCTACAATGAGCTGCTTTGGGCTGGAACAATAGCAGATTGGTCATATTTCACATCATTTGAGATAGGTGGACTGTGATGCTGGTAAATGCTTTATTCATATATTCATGTTAGGTTATTGTGTTCAGTTCACCCATTTAATGTCTGCAGCCCCAATTCAGAGTGGTGCTGAAGTACATGTGTAACATTACCCATGTGAGTAGTTCCTCCAATGCAATTACTCACATGCCACAAGTTAGACAGATGCTTAAGCACTTTGCTGAATCGGGGCCTGTATGTTCTGGTACACATCCTCCATTTCAACCCTTATTATTTCACTGGTCTAAGTGAATGGATTCATAGACTTTGAAAAATAATTTTAAAAGTCACCAGTTGGATCAAATTTCATAGCCTCAGCACAGATCAGCAAGATCTGAGACCTCATTACCACTTTGTTCCATATACCAATAGATGTGGGCAACTAAACTAATTTTCCACTACTGAGGAATATGACCAATGCAGTTCTTAGTGGTATTTTAGCTCTGGCCGTGCCATATTTTTCTTTGCATGCCACTCTAATAGCAAAAAATCTTCATATCAGATTTAGGACATACATGATCATCTAACTATTGGGTATAAAGTAAATTCATTCCAATTATATAAATGGGTAAATTAAGAAATGAGTTATTTAAAGTACAAAGAGGTTATAATGTAGCCACAAACACACAAACAACATCACAGAAATTCTTCAATTTCATTTCTTGCCTTGTGTGCTCATTGATGTGCCATATGTTGTTGCAAGTGCTATGAAAATATCCTAAGAAGATCATAATTATAAGGTTTGTTGAATTATAGAGTAAAGAAAGAAGCCACTTATTTATATTTAAATACATACACTGGTAATTGAAATGTCACACTCTTCTCTGTTCTTGACTCCAGAAAAATATTTATCTACCAGCAGTTTGATGTGCTTTTCAACAATGGGCTGGATTCATGAAAGGGAGTTGCTATTTACATGAATCTCTGCTTTTATTTTTTTTCTCCTGATTTATGAATTCAAACAGAGTCTCATAAAGTGTTCAGGGGCTAGTAATAAATGTATAGTGGTGACGAGCTTATGATAAAAATAGCATCATTGCTAAATGGGTGATGAGTAGTTCTTGGACCACACCTGTAGGAGAATGTTACACCAGTTTAACTAAACCAATTTTAAATTGACTTAGTTAAACTGGTGCAAACCCTTCTTGTAGATGCATTTAAACCGGTTTAACTCTTGCTTAAATAAGGCTATGTCTACACTTGCAGAGTTTTTGCGCTGTAAGTTTCACTGGTGATAGGGAACCGGTGAGAGTAAAGCGCTGGTTTGTGTACTCACTTAATTTCTCAGGCATCAGAGAGTGTTTACATTTGCAGCACTTCCATCCCCAATGACATCAGTGCTCTAGGGCAGCTATCCCACAGTGCAGCTCTCTCCATTTTGACAATGGGTCTTGTGGGAAGGGGGGGGTGATCACGGGGTATCCTGGGTCCCTGCACAGCCTCCTCTCCCCAAACACTGATCAGCTCCAGTAGCTCAGCATTGCTCCAAGCAGGGGATCCTTTGCTCTGTGGAGCAGGCATTGTCACCTGGCCAGATGATAAGTGAGCACTTGCAAAGAAAACAGGAAGGGGAGTTTCAAAGTTCCGGGAGCTTTACAGGGGGTGGGGTCTGTTTACCTGACATCAGAGCAGCAGAGCTGCTGGCCAGAGTGGTCACCTGTGGGATATCCTGCGGAGGCTAAAAGCTCTGTAACAGGAAGAACGTGTCTTCACTTCCACATAACCAAAAAAGCATCACTGGTAAGAGCTGTACGCCTCTCGTGGAGGTGGTTTTCATTTTGCGGTGAAACTTCTGAGCTTCACTGCAAAAAGTCATTGGGAAGTGTAGATGCTCCCATGGTTTAAGCACAAACAAGGGATTTTTTTCCTCTTTAAATGGCAAGCGTAGACGTGCCCTAAATTACCAACATCAATCAGACTGATTTATACAAGGTTAAACCAGTTTAAGTACATCTACATAAGGGTTTTGCATTGGTTTACATTTCAATTAAAATCGATTTAAACTCATGTCACTCTTGTCTTATAGACAAGGCCTTGCGGGCAGTGTTCATCCACACTTGCCTTTAAGAAAGACACCCATCTAGCACCTCATTTGAAACTACTCATAGTCTCCAGTCCGGCAACAATGCAGACAAAACCCTGTGTAGCATATAGCCCCACTAAAGTTAATGAAACTCTGAGCGAGTGAAAGGGTCCTCCCACATAAAACTCATTGCAGGATTGAGGCCTGAAATTTGACACCATTTTTTTCCTTACACTGACCCACACAAGAAGTCTCTGTGGGGCTTAGTTCAACCTAGCTAGTTTGTTTTTACTTTAAAATGTTACCATTTTAACTTATTGTTTTATCATCCTAAAGATACAGCCATAAATTATTTAAGTGGTGAAATGCAAGGTGAAAAAAAATCCTGTCTGAGCCAGTGGACCTCTGTGGGCCAATAGTTGGAAGTCATTTGGGCCAGTTGCTTATAGGACAGCCTCTTATGACACTGGATGGGACGTTGGACTGCATGGAAATCAGGACCAAATGATTTCCATGTGTGACTTAGTGTCTCTGTGGGGTACTACTTGGATTACATGCATCTGTGGGAGCACGTGCCTTGTAATGAATAATGAATGCTGAGGCTCTGCTTAGGTTTGCTCCAGGGTTTTTTAGCCTTAAAACAAGTTTTGTTGTGTTTTGATGGGGATATTTCTATTTGCAGAGGTTAGTGCTATTGAAACTCCAAGGCGGTTAAATATTAGTGTAGAGACAATTCTACTTGTAGTGATTTAAAGTTCTGCATTTTTAATATTTGCTGGTAAAAATTTGGTATAATTGACCTTTACTTATCTGTAGAAGGGTTTTCTCTGGAGAGAAGCCCCATTGCTGTTGCAGCACAGCTGGGGCTAGGGTTTCCCTAAAGGTGGGGTGGAGGGGGTCTCTCTTATATTGGGGGCTGGGAGAATGGTTTCACCTATAGGAAGACCAAAGACCACCCCAATGACTGGAACTCAAAGGGATCAAAAGGGTTAGGGGAAGACTTGCAAGAGCATAGCGTAGAATAAGGATACTCAAAGGAGAAGAGCTCAGGATAAGAAGGAAGATCCTCTCATGGATCAGTAACTGGTTAAAAGATAAGAAACAAAGGGTAGGAATAAATGGTCAGTGTTCAGAAGGGAGAGAGGTAAATAGTGGTGACGCCAGAGATCTGTACTGGGCCCAGTCCTATTCAACGTATTCATACATGATCTGGAAAAAGGGGTAAATGGTGAGGTGATAAAATTCACCGGTGATACAAAATTACTCAAGATAGTGAAGTCCAAAGCAGACTGCGAAGTTACAGAGGGATCTCACGAAATTGGGTGACTAGGAAACAAAATGGCAGATGACATTCAATGTTGATAAATGCAAAATAATGCACACTGGAAAACATAATCCCAACTATGCATACAAAATGATTGGGTCTAAATTAGCTGTTATGCTCAAGAATGATTCCAAGATCTCTTTCATAGACTTTAAGGCCAGAAGGGACCATTGTGATCATCTGGTCTGACCTCCTGCACATCGCAGCCCACAGAATTTCACCCACCCACTCCTGTAATAGACCCTTAACCTCTGGCTAAGTTACTGAAGTCCTCAAATCATGATTTAAAGACTTCAAGTTACAGAGAATACACCATTTACACTAGCTTTCCTTGCTGATCTATCCCATATTCAGTTCCTTGTAGGCTTTCTGCTTTCTCTTAATAACCTGTTTGAGATGCTTGCTCATCCAATTTGGTCTGCATCCCTTCCATACAATTTTTTTCCTTGCTTGGGATTCAGGCTTCAGATACTTCAAGTCACAAAGTTGCAGAAACTAATTCCAAGCCTCCTCCACATTCAGATCCTTGAGTTCTCCAGTCCAGTCCACTTCCCTAACTAATTCCCTAATTTTTTTAAAAAGTTTGCCCTTTTGAAATCAAGGACCTTAGTTGCAGACCTACTTTTGTTTATCCTTCCATTTAGTTTAAACTGAATTAGTTCATGATCACGCAAATCAAGGCTGTTCCCTACAACCAGTTCTTCTATAAGGCCCTCAGTGCTCACCAACACTAAATCTAAAATGCCATCATCTCTTGTTGGTTTGATGACTATTTGGTGAAGAAATCTGTCAGTTATCACATCCAGGAAAAGCTGGGGCCTACCATTATTAGTAGCACTTGTCATCCAATCTATATCTGGGAAATTAAAGTCTCTCATAATCACACAATTCCCAGTAGTATTTATTTCATTAAAATATTAAAGAGGTCTCGATCCATATCCAAATTGGATCCTGGGGGTCTGTAGCATAACCCAAGCACTATTGCAGGGCAGCTTCCAGTACCTTTCTTCCCCAAAGTGATTTTGACTCAAACAGACTCTCTTTTATCCATTTAATCACTTCTAATTTCTTTACAGTGTACCTCATTATTAATATACCATGCTACTTCACCACCTTTACCTTTATTTCTCTTTCCCAATAGCACATACCCTTCAATACCTGTACTCCAGTCATGACAACTATTCCACCAGCCCAATGGGGGCTGTGGGTCACGGTGCGGGCCAAGTGATATGCTGTCCGCTGCGACCCGCAGCCCCCCATTGACCTGGAGCAGCGAACCGCGGCCAGTGGGAGCCACGACCAGCCAAATCTGCAGACTCAGCAGGTCAACAAACCGGCCCAGCGCGCCAGGGGCTTTCCCCGAAGAGGTGATGGACCATAGTTGAGAACCACCGGCTTAAAGGAAGCAGCATTAGGCCAATACTGAGCACTTTGGGAAAATCTTATCCTAGAAGCTTCCTTACAATTACTGCTGACCCCTGTGACATGGGCAGCTTCCTGCCTTCTATGCATGGGAATCTCTCTCTGAAGTCAATGGAAGGTTTGTGTAAAAAAACCTGATGGCTTGCTTGACTATTTCTGGATCTGGTAAGCAAACTGGATATTATACTAAATCTATGATGGAAGATTCCAAGTCAGAAAGACGTTCAGAAACAAATGTTTATCAAGAAAGGAAGAACTACCATGATAGTCATCTCCTAAAAATATATGACATGTTCAGTAGTTACATTAGTTAAATACTTGTACTAATACACTATTAAAAATGATATTATGTGGAGGCCCCATGCCAGCTGTCAGATAATGTTCTTCCATTTCATCAGTGGTTGATCATTTTCCTCCAAGCAATGTATCAGATACATTTGTGGATACCAGATCACTTCATACTGGGTGCTATTACTTGTAGGGAAGGGTGGATCCACCCTTTACCCCCCACACACTTTTTGTGTTCCAATGCAGTGTCCAGGTCTGGTTGAAATAGAAAGCAGCAGTGCTGCAATAAATGGAAAGCAGCTATTGCTGCAGGACCAAACATTTTGCCTGACCAGAAACAGAAAGCCCAAGAAAGATCATGAGACCATTTGTTTCGGTGATAGTTTCAGGCTATTTTACAGACCTACGCTGCAATGATCTCTGCCAGGCATAGGGGGTCTTCCTGGGTGGAGCTCATTGCAAGATCAAGGCTTTAAGTATTTATCCAAACCCAACCTCTACACATTTTCTTGTCCCTCTGCCACTGATTGCCTTAACATCGTTTTTGTTCCGATGTTTGCCCTACCCTTCCATCCCTGCTGCAATAATTAGCACCTACTAGCCAACGTGGTTAAAGAGTATTCTTTGAATATATTGTGCAGTGATCTTTGCATTATTTGTTGAATACATAATCTTAATCCAGCCCCTATATACAATATTTGACCATCTCTATAGCTAGTTGAATACTATTCAGTGATTAATTCAGTCAATTTATAGCTGCAAATTTCATTAAATAAATTTGATAAATGTTTTCCCCTTGTATACAAATTCCATCCCTTGCATACAAGCCCACTACTCTCAGTCACCTGCTTTCCCACTGTAATCCCCAAATCATTCCTTTCTTTTCTCCTTAATTTGTAATAGCGTCAAAAAGAAAACGTTGAGAGGAAAGAAAACATGAAGGGTTTGAAGAGTTGCTGAAAGTTGGTGATGTGTCACCATTAAATGTTTAGGAAAAAAATACTTTTTTTGCCAACATAAATATAACTCTCTACAACGAAACATATCGAACAGCTATACAGATTAGTGAAAAGGATTTTGTTAGGCAGTTGCATTTACTCTAGAATTATATTGGTTTAACTGTGGGAATGCATACTGCAGCATCAGGATGGAAAGACCCAGATCGGATAGCCATAATAGTGCCTCTTAAGCAATGGGTCAGTAAACAGCATAATGAAATGTGACAGTAACTTCATTTGTAAAATATACAATAAAGCTATTAGGGCAAAAGTGTTAATAGAAAGGTCAATATTTGCATAATTGCATTGACTTTAAGGATGTGGTTCACAATTGACCTTACAATGACTCTCATTGATGTAAGTCACAATTGGCCATGCTGTTATGACAATGTGATGTGTTGACCTGAGCCGCAGTTAACATTCATGCTGATTCAGAAACCCAAACTCCACTTTCTTAGACTGAGACATATCATGGATTTGTGATATTGGACATTGCGGAGGAGAGGGAAGATCCATAAGCTGTAGGAATGGCACTGGTCCATTAATGGTGAACTTTGGTATATGGTATAAATTCAATCATATATTTTCCATAACTATTTTTTTTCACAGACCCTCCAAGTAACCCCAATTTCCCCATTATTTCCCCCTTGCTCTCAAAGACATTTTATCAAGGCCCAGAGTGATTAATAGGTACCCTGCATAATAGATGCTGGGAGCAGACAGGAAAAGAGGGCAGTGGTAATGGCATGAGAAGGATGAGTGACAAATTTCACTAGAACTTCTACCAAAGGAAGGTCTCCTCTTTTACGCTACAGGGGCGTTCTTATGCCAGCTTGCTTGGACCATCATTCTAGGATATACAGACATCATATTTAGAGATGGTGATATTTACAAGCTTTGGACCTTGACGTTTGCACATGACAACATCCATTAATTTTAGATGGAGTTGATTGTGCACAGGCCAAGTGTAGTGTTTGGTCCTTGGGGGTGCAGTATTTTTATTCAATAAAACGTGTTCGCTTCAAAATCAGCTCAGTACTTACTCTCAAAAGTTTTCTTATTTATTTAGGGGGCTGAAGGGATCAGGGTGACAAAAAGAGGCAATAGTCTCCATTACAGCACTGAACCATTTCACCTATTTTTATGTGGTCATTTGGGATATATTAAAAAGCACGTTCGACTCTACTGCTACCCATGGGTACTCTGTGTGCAGAAGAAAGGAAAATGTGCCCCTTAAATTTATACATTGAAAGACAATATTGTCCCACAGGTTTTTTGTTTTTTTTTGTAAGTATCATTGTACTCTAAATGTAGGAGTTCACTGAAGGATTTAGCAAGAATATTTTCTATCCACACCTCACACAACAATAGCTGAGTCCATCTGGGAGGTTATCCCATCTCTTAGTTGCATCACTCACTAGAGACTAATTTCCACAAGAGTATTGCTGTCAGCTATTCTTTCAGCACAGGCCAAAAGGGTTAGAACAGGAGCAACGTGGACAAAATTGCATATGTATGAAGGACCAAGTAGATGCATGTGAGCGCAGCAATGTGTGGGGAAACATTTTTATTAAAAAGCATGGTAACAAAAGGGATGAGCAGCACAAAAATAGTGCAAGGAATTTGGACAGAGGTTATACCAGTGTTGCTAAATGTCTTGTGTATACTGATTTGTACGATTTCATCAATGGCTTTGCATTCTCGAAGCTCCATTGGCTGTCCACAGTCACGTGAAGAATGAACCTTCCTTCTTCACTTAGGGCTTGGTCTGTGACATGCTGAGTGTTGTCAACGGCCATTGGTTGCAGTGGGATCTGAGAGCACGCTGCCCCTCCCAAGATCCATCCCTATTGTGATACACTTACTAGGTATTGGCCCACATTGTAAAGTAGGATTTTTAAATACCAAAGTGAGGCATCCTTAGTTCATATAAAAATGAACTTGGCTACATCAGAGCCTTTTGTATGTCTTGACAGCACTATTTACTATAATGATTAGAACTAAGCCCAAAAACTCATTTAACATCTTGAGTGTAACTCTCTCAGGTTAAATCTGATTTCCATCAGAATTCTTTATCCACCATCTGTCCCAAAATTCAGCCCTGGCAGCTCCTTACCACCGTAACATCTACTCATTGTACAATGCTCTTTCCTCTGTCTCCATCATCTCTAGACACCAGATTCTCACACAAGTGAGTAGAAGGAAACGTGCATCCGAGCTGCACCTGCCAGCCCGTGTCAGATCATTTTGGTTACCACAAAAGGCATTTCGCATCTTTTTTATGGATTAAATCCCAGACATTTTCCTTGAATCCTGCTTTCCTTACACATGCAAAGCCAAAACTGGCAATTCAATTTATTCCTTTTTTTTTTTAATGGAGATATGCCAATCTCCTAGAACTGGAAGGACCTTGAAAGGTCATCGAGTCCAGTCCCCTGCCTTCACTAGCAGGACCAAGTACTGTCCCCTGACAGATTTTTGCCCCAGATCCCTAAATGGCCCCCTCAAGGATTAAGCTCACAACGCTGGGTTTAGTAGGCCAATGCTCAAACCACTGGGCTATCCCTCCCCCCGTGAGTAAGGACAGACTAAAAGTGGAGTGAGAAGTTCCGGATTTGGGCCTTTTTGTATTAAAATCAGCGGTTTAACTCTTCACCACAACCCTTTCTCCCCATCTAACCACACAAAGGAAATTGCTTCTAAATTTTGGCCATTTTTTAAAAACCAAATTAACCAATAAAATAAAAATCCCATTCCTAACTATAATTCTATTAAATGCATTGTTGGTGCTAAACGTTCCCTCTTATGCAGTATTGCAAGGGAAAATCTGTGTGATTATATAGTCTGTGAATGATATGGTGATACTGGAAATGTTTACAGGCCTCAAAATGAGACTACTTTAATTTAAAAAGTCCTGCCAATGTAGGTCGTGAGTGATAATGAATTTGTTGGTGGCATCCTAATCTCCATTGGTGAACACCACATATCCACCACGTTATTTGATATAATTCACAATCTTATCTCAAGAGAGGCTCTGAATAGCTAGGATGCTGTAGGTTACAGGCGGGATGCCTTGATAGGGCTGTGAATGAAGTCTGCTTGAACTATGCTTATTAGTCCCTCATTTTCAGGACCATTAATATGTCACTCACACATTTTTCATTAAAATGCAAAACCCTCTAAAAGTCTGTCTCAAAAATGCAAGCTACGGTGCTTAGAGCCGATACCACCCCTTGTTCAGTCAGGATAAACTTGTGCTCTCCACTTCCATGTGGCTCTCAGCCTTAGAGAATAAAAAATAAATAAATAAAAAAACAGTTCCACTAATTATCCAAACAGCTTGGCCAGATGCATAGTTGTACATGCTACAGGATCCTGTGAACCTTCCTGCCTGCTCATGAGGGTCCTGTTGAATGAGTATGTTGATGGACAAATTCCACCAACCTTTACAAACACCATATTTTCCTCTGTGTGAATGTCAGTATTTGTGAAAGGCACCCGATTCTAAGCCCTGGCCTCTGAAGCCTCTACAGAACAGACAGTGTGGGTGTAAGCTTCTCCACTGGGCCTGTCTACAAGGAAGGTTACATCATGTTAGAACATGTGTTAACTAGTACAGTGTTCAATATGACTTAGCACTCAGCATAAGCAAGGTATGTCAGATTTAACATCACATGAGCTGATTGTGGAGGCCCTAGGACTATCTATGGACAAGCTAACATAGGAACTGTTGTGTTTAATGCTATCTACCTCGAGGGTGAAAACCTGGTCCCATTGGATCCATAGGCAAAACTCCCATTAATTTCATCCTGAGTGTTCAAAATCATATTAGTTAACATGTGCCCTAGCATGATGTAGTTTCCAAGTGTACACTAGGCCTTGATGTGAGTTTACTCCCAATGACCCACTTGATCTATGACTTCACTGTGGAAAGCCAGCTGTGATAGTGGTTTGTATTACAACTGTCCACTTGGAACTGGACTGAGGCAATCAAACACTTATCACCTAGCCAACAATCAGCCACAAGATGGTAACATCCGCTCAGCATTGACCTAATCTGGATTTGAACCCGTAATACTAGCTGAGGTATGTTTGTGGCGTAATAATTTCCCCTATATCCTAACATAGGAGCTGCAGAATGTAACTTTCCTACAGCAGTCCTTTTAAGACACACACCCGAATAGGAAAGGCACTTGCAGTGCGGTTGTCAGCTCATATTATCAGTGGGAGAGTACGTTACATTCTGTTTTATTTATACAGAGATTCTGTACACTAACTTAGTCACATGAATACGGAAAGCTGCTTTTTGAGTGAGCTGACAAAGGAAGCCATTCAGAGAGTGAAGAGAAACACAAATCAGTGATTGCAATGGTGTGCAAGAGGAACTTCAGCTTATCAGATCTATGCAATAAATCCCCAGACAATCTATGAACATGTTGGTAGGAGGGAAGAAGGAGAACACTGAAAATCCTTTTAACTTAAACCTGGGGCCAGATCACTTCCTTCCCTAGGAAAGGGGAAGGGTTATTTGGCCTACAGTGAAGTGAGGGTGGGTCTAAAAGGAAGAACAGCGCTCACCCTCTCCGAATAGGTGCAGGGCAATTAACGGAGGGTCATTAACTGCAGGACAGGTGAGGTGCTGAAGAGAAAAGAAAGTTCTGAGGTTCCCTTCCTGGTGATTCCTCCAAATGTCCCCACAGAAGCAGCAGGAGTTCTGTTCACAGATCGTGAGGGATTCATTGGAGGTGCAGGGCTATGCACATGGAGACCCTGGGCCTCTGCACCAGCTCTGAGGCACCTTACCTTCCCCGTGAGCTCGCTGATCGGGCACCTCCCCTGGTATTGTCATGCTAGAGATTCAGCCACCTGCCTAGGGCCTCATTTAAGATGTGGAGGAGGCTTCCACCGTGCAGTGGGGACTTGGAACAAAAGTTGCCATATATCCAGTTGCTGTTTTGGAGATTTGCTCCTGGTTGGCAGAGTTGACAGTGCACATCCTTCCGTCCTCCTCCCTCCATCACCTTCTTTGACACTCACACCTCATAGGACCCTCAGAGGTTTCTGTGGGGCCAAAGGTGGTGGTGGGGAAGGGTAGGCCCATCAAGAGAAATGTGGGGCCCTGTAGTGGGCTTCACTCAGCAGGCCTAATGGTCAGGCCACAGCCAAACAATCTCTCCAAGCCTTGCAGTTGCTTTTCCGGGCAGTCCGGGGGCCCGGCAGCCAAGCTGCAGTTCATCGCCCCTCCCCCTTCCTGCCCAGTCCTCTGGGATCTCTCCAGAGGCCAGGGAAAGGGAATGATAGGGGGACTTAGGTCCTCCTTCTCCACCTGTTCCCAGACCAGGGCCCATGGGGAGAGAGGCCTGGGGTGGCTCAATCTCTTCTGGCTGCCATTCCTAACTTCCCCACTTCCCCTGTCGTTTGGCCCCAGCCTTCTGCTTACTCAGTCTCAGTAGTTCAAGGGTTCAGCTGGGATACTTCCCAGCTCACCCTCAGAGTTCAGTTGTGCCCCCTCAGCCAGGGGAAAAGGTGATCCTGGCTGAGTCTTATTCACAGTCCCAGTCCCTCCTCTGCCTCTGCCTCAGTAGCTGCAGTCTGTCTTCTTGCAGCCAGTCTCTCCTCCAGGCTCTCCTGTGCTAGCCTACCAGAACTACTTTTTAAGCAGGTCCACCATAGGGGTCTTCTTGGCCCAATGCTGTCCCACCACTCCTTTCACCTTATTGGGAGGTCTGTAAACCCCACCACAGGCCCTGGGACAACATGTTCACCAGGGCCACACCCACTCCCATTTCACCCCAATTTTACCCCAGTTACAGATGTTTTGGGGGCCTACCTGATCTGGTCCCCTTTCCCTGACTCTCCTTAGCCTCGGGGTGAGGGGGTGACAGTGTTAGAGAGACAGCAAACCTGCCCCGTTGTGAAGATGGAGGAGATCCACATTTGCAAGGTGTCACACACATTTATCTTAGCACAGGGGTTCTCAACCTTTTTCTTTCTGAGCGCCCCCCCCCAACATACTATGAAAACTCCTTGGCCCACCTGTGCCACAATAACTGGTTTTCTGCATATAAAAGCCAGACTTGACATTAGGGGGTAGCAAGCAGGGCAATTGCTGGGGCCCCATGCCACAGGCCCCCCCCCCACGAAACTATATTGATCAGGCTTTGGCTTCAGCCTCAGATGACAGGGCTCAGGGCCCAGGGCTTCAGCCCCGTGCGGTGATTTTTCGGCTTTCTGCCCTGGGCCCCAAAAAGTCTAATGCTGACCATGCTTGGAGGACCCCCTAAAACCTGCTCGTGCCCCCCTCCCAGGGGCCCCCGGACCCCTGGTTGGGAACCACTGTCTAAGAGGAACAATCCACCACCTAACCTGAAATGTGCTCTGTCAACTCCACCAGTCTACCAAGGTCACAAAACTGTATCTCTCTCTCTGTGACAAACACCCCAAGTATAAGGGGAGTTATCTGGTGGTAAAGAGCTATCCGAATGATACTACATCAAGACACTAGAAGCTCTAGGAACAGGGAAGTGGGCTAGGGAGAGAAACGTGCACTGTACTCTGGCTATTCTGAGCTGCAGCAATGGCATGAAGATGGATATGGCACCATTGTGCAGGTTAGAACAGTCCTTAGAATGACTCTAATCAAGTCCCCTGAGTTTGGGAAGTGTAAAGCCATTTTTGTTCCTTTCCATTGACATTCCTGAGTTGAGCGCAGGTCACCCATAATGGAAAATTGGGACCCAGATGTGGTCAGAATCAGGATCTTTAGCCCAGTTCTCATCTGGCTGAATGGAATGACAAAACCCTTACTCAGACAAATATTCTGGGGTTGTTTGCATGAAGAAAGTGAGATTTAGTTCATTGACTACAATAGGAGTCAGTTTTGGGTTTGCCATTGACTTCATTGATAGCTGGATTAGTTATCCTTTTGCTCCCAAATATTCCTTATTAAATATATCTGTTCTGTTACCATCGGAATGGTTGTTAGACTTAACTCTGTTTAAAGGACAATATCTATTCTGCACAAAGAAAAAAGAACAGGATTACTTGTGGCACCTTAGAGACTGACAAATTTATTTCAGCATAAGCTTTCATGGGTTAGAACCCACTTCATCAGACACATGGAAGGGAACATACAGTGAACAGATATTTATACATTCAGAGAAACATGAAAAGGTGGAAGTGCCTACACCAACTTTAAGAGGCTAATTAATTAAGAGGAACTATATCAGCAGGGGGGGAAAAACTTTTGAAGTGATAAACAAGATGGCCCATTGTGGACAGTTGACACAAAGGTGTGAGTGAGGATAGTTAACTTAAGGGAAATAGATTCAATTAACATAATGGCCAAGCCATTCCCAGTCTCTGTTCAACCATGAGTTGATGGTATCTAGTTTTCATATCAATTCAAGTTCAACAGCTTCTTGTTGAAGTCTGTTTTTGAAGTTTTTCTGTTGCAAAATTGCCACCTTTAAGTCTGTCACTGAGTGATTAGAGAGGTTGAAATGTTCTCCTACTGGTTTTTGAATGTTATGATTTCTGATGTCAGATTTGTGTCCGTTTATTCTTTTGCATAGAGACTGTCCGGTTTGGCCAATGTACATGGCAGAGGGGCATTGCTGGCACATGATGGCATATATCACATTGGTAGATGTGCAGGTGAACGAGCCCCTGATGGCGTGGCGGATGTGATTAGGTCCTATGATGGTATCACTTGAATAGATATGTGGACTCTGTATTCTGCACAAGTGAGAGGACAAGGAAGATATACAGTGGCCAAAAGGGTAGCAATAGCAGTTCACTGTAGTAATTAAAACAGTAATAGGCAACAACAAATATTCCTCTTTCCTGTGAAAACAAAAAAAAAGCAAAATGTGGTTGATTTCTACTTCCATTTTTATTGTGTGTTTCATATTTTGCTTTCTCTCCCATTTACAAATCATGAAGAATTCATAGATGAATAATGGACTGAGGGTAAAAAAAATTAGCTGGCATGATTTAAGAAAAGGATAAACTCTTGCCAGACAAAGAAAATTAATGACAACAATGTAATAAAACTCTAATAAAAATCATATTGATGCTATTGAATGTCTAAAGTTCTTCCTATCAGCTCTGATTTGTTAGTAATGAGCAGCCATTATCTGGGTCCCGAAGAAACTTTAGTGTTTCATTCTTTCCTTTTGTTTGTCTTGTCCATATAGTATGTACATTCTTCAGGCAGAGAACATCTCTTCCGGTGCATGTACAGCTCCTAGCACAATTTTGGTTGGGATATCTAGTTATTACTGTAATACAAATAATATTTCCCATTAATCTCTCTGTTATACCAGAGAAACCTGATATTGCAGCTGCAAAAGGTTCCGTTTGATTTCTTTAAGAGTTTCATTTCGTCAGGTAGCTACAACATCCGGACACTCAATGCATTCCGAAAACAACAGAACTGATTGTTTTAGATGGCCAGCTCTTGCTTGTAAAATGGGAAGGATACGAACCAGACTCTCTAAGGGCCCAAAACTACTTAGATCAAAGTCAATTTCAGTTTCCAGTGGAATTCAAGGAGAATAGAATTGGACCCTAAGTGTAGCTAAGGCTAGATTCTTAGAAAGCAATTAATATTTCTTTTAAATTATATGTAAAATCATTGGCAGAAACACACATTGTATTCACCTTTCTCTGTTTGATGATAAAATTTTTGACGTTAAAACACCACTTGTTTAGGTAAATATAAATGTGTTATCAGATTTATATTGTCTATAACTAGCAAATACATCCTCGTTTGAAATTAATTAATAAACAGCATTTACATATTTGACAGTCCTAGTGGTTAGTGTTATTCGGAGTAACATACACAACCAAGCAAATAATGCAATAAGAAATTTCTGGAGGAGATGTTCCAAACAAATGAAGGAGTTAGAAGTACCAGTTCCAGAGACTTTCAGTGGGACTTTGACATTTTTTAAAAGCACCTCAGGGAAATAGGAGTTACTTTCCATAAATATTTGTTCAATTTTTTAAACAGATTTGCATCAGTCATACTACTGCCATTTATGCATTCACTTTACAGGAACATTTGAGCTACTGTCTTTGGCATAAATGTTCATGAAATTGAATTTCAGCAGTTGTAGGTACATGTGGAAACCAAATTTTAAATCACTGCAGGGAGGGTATCTGCCGTTGTGTCAGAGGGGCTTACATGGCTCATTCAATAAGGGAACAGAAAACAGTATCATTTGACTAACGAGACCCATTTCAAATAAGTAACACGGCTTGAATTCTAAATGTTTGCATTCAATCCACAGAGGCCGTAGGTAGGAGAATGAAAGGAGGATGTTACAGAAGTGCAGTGTAAATGTAAATAGTTAATAGATAAGAAGCCAGTAGATGATGCTCAAGAATATATAGAATAAGATCCTGGGTGTTCTAAGGCCAGTAAAATTTGCTGTGCACTGCAGATGACTTTCTCTGCGCAGCTCTTCACATAGGAGAGAAGATCCACCTACCTACAGATCCTCCACCCTCTGCCCTCCTCTAAACTCATTGATTGAGGGGGGGGATGCTCGAGAGATAAGTTCTGGCCTGTAGAGGACGACACAACAGCTGCACAGCCCTCCCTGGAATCTTGTCTTCCCTTGTGCAGGGAAACCATACCAGCAACCCTGCTGGAGGTGCCTCCACAGCCACAGAGGCAGGATTTGCCCCAGTTTGCTCAGTTCTAGTAATAGATATTGTATGTGCCTGCCTAGCATCAGGCCAATGGAGTCGCCTTTCTGTCTTTATCTATAGAGCCCAATCCTTGCATACCCAGAGCTCCTACTGACGGCAAACGGAATCTGAGGAATGTAAGGACTGACATGTCAGGCCTGTCCTATCTCATCTTCTCTATTACAGTACAGGATATGGGATGCAATATGTTTTTAATCCTGCAAAGCATACATGTGAGCTATTTATACAAGGGGTAGGGGGAAACATTAGTTAACTAACCCTCCTTCTCATCTTCATCTTGGTGTCTTTATCATTCACATCTGAAAAGCTGGAATAAATCTCAAAGGCTAAATTTTCAGAAGCACCCTCCATGACTTAGGAGTCCAAGTCCCATTGACTTTCAGTGAGACTCAGGATATGTCTACACTACAAGCACTACAGCAGCGGCTATGCCACTGTAGGGTAAACATTTACTACTGCTGTATTAAATCCATCCCTTCGAGAGGTGGTAGGTAAATGGAAGAATTCTTCTGTTGGCTTAGCGGTCTCTATACCAGGGTTTAGGATGACCTAACTAGATCTCTCAGTGGCGTGAATTTTTCACACCCCTGAGCAACATCGCTATGTCAACCTAAACTTTAGGTGTAGACCACACCTTAGGGTCCGACATACCTAAGTCACTTATGAAAATGAGACTATGCTCCTACATCACTTAAGCACATTTGAAAATTTTGCCCATAGCTTAAAAAAAAAAGTAAAATTAATTCTACCAATTCTGTAAATTAACTTAACTAAATTCATTAATTAAAGTTAATGTTCTTTTTCTGAATTATACAGCATTTTAATGCTTTTAAAACAATTATTTCAGCTCCTTTGAAATCTGTTTGATGGGATAGCAGTTTTTGTCATGGCAAACTATGCATATATCCTATGGAAACACGCTGTAGTATTGCAGATAAAAGCTTATGAGTTGGAAAGGAAATCTGGAAGGACACAAATAGAAAAAAATCAGTAAAGAAAAATATCTTAAAAATTAATGATCAAGGAGGGAAATGGAAACTCATTAAAGGCAAATGTGAGAGCTTTTAAATATGTTATTAACATTGATTTATAAATGAGATCATTTTTAAAACAAATGCTTTATCCTTCACTAATTGTTTTCTTCTTCTCTCCCTGCATGTATTTGTATCACAATCCAGGGTTTGTGACATTAAAGTGGGAGATTTGGAAAATAATTATGACAACACTATCATAGGCATGGAAGGGTTAACATGAAGGTATTATAAAATTAGGAGTAACGTGAAAGATATATAAAGTGAATTGCCATTAACCAAAGCAAGTGCCCAAGTGCTCCTGTGAAATCTGCACTGTGGGATTGTGAATGTGTCAACAGATTGAGAATGGCCACAGACTACCGAGCTCAAATCAAGGAAGGTGTGAGTTAGTGGTTTTAGAAAACCAAATGGGAATTTAGCGAGGGAGAGTGCCGAGGAGTTCATTGTGGAAAAAAGCAGAAATACTCCACAAACTCTGCTGTATCCCCATTTGGAAGGGATAACTAAAATTTCTTTTAGCCTAGTGTTACTGCCCTCCTCTCCTTGTGTCTCACATTTTATACCGTGTTCATCACCATGTTATCTGAGCACCTGTGTAAGATGGGACTTGCACCATTGACCCACACCCAAAACTGACTGCGATGTGGCATTCCACTTAGAGGATCATGACGAAGGTTAAACCTCCGCTACATACTGACCTAGCCATAGCACTGTACAACATAAGGGTGGGATATTAACATGTTTGCAACATAAACAATATTCTGCAATCCTCTTTTCTTTCTTCCGGGACCCAAGCTCATGTTATAGAGTATAGTTGAATTACCACAAGGCACAAGACTTCAATTACATAGCTTTGATCCATTTTGTAATATTTCTCTGCTTTGGAAAACCTTGGGAAAACGCCGTAGGAAACATTCTGGCCCCCACAATGATTGTGAGTACAGTAGGGCGCAAATAGCAAAGGATACCATTTAAAAATCATATCGCTATTAGGCCCAGTTTTTCCTGCTTACAGGGCACGGTAGCAAATCCACAAAGGTTGGCAGTCCAGTTTGCATGTCCCAAACAGTAGTACTCATCCCAAAATGGAATATAGGATTTAATATGTTCCTCTATCATTTTTGGTGGTGGGGAGGGGACGTGAATGAGATTTATTTATCATTGACTTCAATTGATTTATACCAGTTTAAATGAGCAGAAAATCAGACCTGTCTATTCAGTTGCGAACCTTTTATTTCTGAAATACATAATTGTGATGGGCAACAAAGGCAATATATATATATATAAATACTAAAAGGTGAATAATAAATATAGAACAGTTAGATCTATAGATCTGGTAGCTCTGATTTTTGTGAAGGGACTGTTGGACAAAATTCATTCTGAATGTCTTCCTAAGATCCTTTTTACAACAGGTTATGAATCATCACCATGATATCTTTAAATGGATGATCAATACTATATTTTCCCATAAAACGTTTGGTTTGAAATCCTATTTTAAGTGCATTAGAGTTTTTGTGCACCGAATGAGTGAATGTCGTAATAAATTGTCATCAAATATGATAGAAATATAGCTTAGATTAATTGCCGTATTTATTTATGAGTCTATAAAATACATTGTGAAAGTCCTGGCACATTTTTGGGATACCAGTTTGAACTTTCAAGAAAGTTAAAAGCATTAAAGGAGACTGAAGGTAGATTTATTATTGGAATGTTTTTAATTGCAGTTTCAACCAGACACAGGTATTAGAATGGCTATGCCCTTAATGGCCATGTCTCATGTGTTTTTTCTTTAAAAATGATATACTTCCCATATTTTTATTGATTTTATAAGATTTATTGTAGATTAGTGGTGCTTGTGTGTGAAATCACAAGTAGTCCCAGGTTCCCAAGAGTAGTGTGTTGCAGATGGTATACACCAGAGAAGGTTCTGCCCCTGGTGTATCACACAGAATGAAGTATTATATGAAATAATACCGGAATGAAAGACCTGAAAAAAATATCAGTTACAACAGGAAGAAAACCATGCATATAATAGATCATTTGTTGAACTGATTTAACATTATGAACATCCAGCAGTTCCAGTCTCGGAAAACTACATAATGGGTCCAGTTCTGCACTCATTTACAGGGGAGCAGATTGGGACTAATTCAACCGAAGCCTGTGTGATTACACTGTGAATTGAAGGAGAATCAGACTGGAGTGAATGGAAGGAGAATCAAGTTCAATATCTTTTTATTCAGGCTTTTGGTGATGGGTGGGTCTAGGAAGGTCTGGTATTTGTGGTGAGTGGGCATTGGCTGGGCAAGGATTCTCACTTTGGTTAATTATTTCCTGGTTTGGAGGTAAGGGGTAGCGCCTGTATTCGTAATCGTTATGGCAAAGGCCTCAGAAGCCTGTGGTAGGTGTATAGCCTTTTTTGTGTATTGTAAATCAAAGTAAATAAGGGTCAGATTCTGCTACCCTTAAGTGAAATAGTACATAATGAGAGTGCTTGGTGCTATTCAATGCAAGTACGCAGCATCAGAATATGGCCCTAAATATAAATAGACCAATTATATTAATACAATTGGGCTGTATAATGGAACAAAGAAGGGGGGGGCCACGAGGGAGGCCATAGATCTGCATGTGCAGGGATAAAGGTGAGGATATTCTCACCCTCCCACCCAAAGAAGGCACAGTGACTGCTACTCCACTGAATTCTTTTTATTGACTTCAGTGGGTGTTGGATCAAACACAGCCTGGAATATCTGGAATGAGATTCTGTGCAGATTCTGAGAATTTCCCCAGGGAGCTAAGGTGGTTTTAAGCCACACTGGAGACATTCTTATCCTAGGCTAAGGGGCTTGGGAGTGGCCCTCTGGGGATCTGTCTAAATTACAGCAGCCTCCCCGGGCTGCCCTAGGGTCACAATAACTTGCACTGTGGCCCTGCCCCTGGCATGCCCCTCTCACCCCAGCACATGCCCTGCAACCCAGCTTCCTCGGACATCCTCAGAGGGCAATCTCATAGTTAACTTCCACAGTGTCTGCACAGAAGGAACCTTCCTCTGGCCCTATATAGGACTTCTAGGTCCTATTTATGTTATTCTTGCCCTTTTTTCCCCCAGCATAAAGGAGCCAGTGTGGAGGTAAAGATCTCACCCTCAAAACATTATTCAGGGTCAACGAATTTCACCTTTGCTGAATAAAGATCATATTATATGGACTTGAATAAGCATGACACTCACAGAAATAATACAGAAATGCTGATGATCTGCGATGCAATGTAAATTTAAGGGGAATATTTCTTTAAATGCCAAATAGTGTATTGAAATCAGACTTTTAGTGATGAACCCAAACCAAAAACCACAAATACAAACACGTAACGAACTTTGGGAAAATCCAGACCCAGATTCAATCTGTGTGTGTGTTTTTCCTACTTGTCAAGTGGACCAAAACCAGAACCAGTAAGCCAAACAGTCCCTGAATTGAGGAAAGGTTGGTTCCAGGTCTTGACTTTCTGGTTTGGGCTCATCTCATGAGTGTAAAACCTATTCTAACCATCCCTATGGCACTCTGAGGTATAACAAATCCATAAGGTTTTAAAGGAGCTGTCACATGTGGTAGAGTCAGGTTCCAAGGTAATTAGAATGGTGGAGCCACAGGGGGTATGGGTAGGGCGGTGTGATTTAGAGGAGACATAGTGGACCGGTGGCAGAAAGGGCAGGCTAATAGGAAGGTGCAAATCAGTGTGGTGTAGAGAGGTCTGCATTGAAATTCTGCTTGGAGGCTATGTCTGCTATGTCTCTGACTATGTCTAGTTTAATTTCTGAAGAAACGTTTTAGACAGAACTCAGCAATACATCTAAATGTGGGGGTTTAGATGAGGGTCACTACTTTTAACTACTCAGTGCACATATCAAGTAATAGAGCACTATCAGACTGTAGTTACTCTTTCACTCCAGTGTTGTGATTTTTTTCATTGTAAGTATTATTGCATATTGGGATATTAATCACTTAAAAGTCACCATGCTAACACCTCGGACGTTCCCAAACCAGTGCTAAGTTTTGCAACTTTTTGGACTAGGTAAAGTGGATGTATAACATTCAAGGAATTCAGCAACATCTCTTCGGGTGTTCCCTTTTCAAAATACAAATGCTTAAAGATCTTGAAAGTTAAACCTACGCATGTTTCAAACTTGAGCTAAAAAAAAAGTCACCTCCCAACTATGTACTGGATTTATCCGTGACTGACAAGGTACCACACATTATCTCAGCAATTACACCTCCCCTAGTAAATCAAGATGCGTTTCATGCTTCACAATGTCAATTCTACTTCTGGTTCTGAAGTGAGTTCTTTCTATTTTCTGCTCATGTGCTAAGCAACTGAAATGCTTTATCTGTGACAAGATATTAATCCCAATATTGTCCTAATTTTGTCTGGGCTTTTTCTGCTTCTAGTGCAGAAATCACCATTGACAATAGCCACTGAGATAAGGAAAGTAACCAGCAAGCTTTACAATAAACCACTATATACACTACTTTAGTTTGTCAAAACAATTAGTGTTCATTTTGATTTTATTCAGTTAGATCTGCAGTGACTGATCAGTATAAATTATGTATTAGGCTGCCCAGCTGTACTTGTTTATTCATGCATGGACTTGAAGAATTTTCATTTTCTAAGTACAAAAAAGCTACGACAACAAAAATCTATATTTTAAAATATAAATGTACTTTCTTCACAGCAATATCTTTGCCCTCATATTTTATTTTTTTCCTCCCCCCCCCAAACACTTTGTGTTTTCCCTCTCCTCTCTCAATATTCTTCTTTTCTGTAAATGACATTCTATGCATGTTTCAATTAACCTATTATTTTATTCACATAGTTGTCATCAGTTGCATTTGTGCTAATGGAAAGAACATACTTATTACTTTACCTCTCAGTGATTACTTTTTAAGTAAGGCAATGACAGAGCTAAACCAAATGATGCTGATACTAAAAGCACCAAAAATCAAATTAAGTCAACTGCAGTTGGACTCTAGTCATCACGCTTCACTGCAATACTGCTCAAAAATAGTTTCAACTGAGACTCTGATATTCTTCTCTTTAAAATCAGAAGTTTTGAATCCATAGATATCAATTGTTTCCTGTTCATGTACAGTACATAGATGTATTGTTCTTTGGAGCAGCTTATTAAAAGGAATACACAATGTGTGTATATAATCATAGTGTGTGTGTGTGTACAAATTAATGAGAAAGATTTACAACAATCATCTACCACATCATGGTAACTTAAGCTCTCCCATAAAACATTGCCATCAGTGTGAAAAGCAGAATGACAATACAGTTGCTGAAGTGGTTTACTATAATCAAAACAATAAAAGCCAATTCCACAATACTTTCTCTCCAAAGCTTCATTGAACCAAGATTAGTTCAAGAAGCCATTTACATAAAGTTTATGCCAATGTTTACATATCACAGAAAGATGATTGAACAGTTTTGACATACTGATTCCAGTTGCTAAGTGAGACAACCAGACAACCTGGTAGCAGCGTTTCAGAAGAACAAGGAAAGATAGAACTTCTGACCTCTTGAAAAATCTAGTGGGGGAAGGTAGAACTTGTATTCGTTAATGTGAACATAGTTTAATATCCCAGGTTGGAAGGGTAATTTAAAACGATCACATGTCTGGCTCTTGTGCACAAAGTATTCTACACAAAGATCTCCAAAGGGCAGGGTGCCACAAATAAAGAGAGAATTTAGTTGCAAAAGGCCATCTCTCAAAGCTGCACTCAGCTGCAGGATACTTAACAGGTAATAGATTTGTTTTAATATTGATTGTGCTGGGTACAGATTGACAAATATAATGTTTGCATTGATCTGCATTGTGTCTATTATGAGATTGGTTTTGCGCATTGAATATTGCTTGAGGTTTTGGTGTTCATTTATTTTTAAGGTCAAGAGAGAGAGAGGTAAACTTGAACATAGCATTTCTACAATCTGGCTGGATTTATAAATCAAGAGTAAATCAATAATGCCCTCACAATAGCCCCTATGTCTTCTTATCACAAAGGGCCTGAGCAAAATTTTGTTGTTGCTGCTTTTATCAGATAATTTAAGAAAGCATTTCTGTTAAGAAATACTAAATTGGTAATAACAGTTGCTGAGTCAAGTGATTTAGAAAAAGCGGTTTTATTACTTTATAATTAACATACTTCCCCCTCTCTAGGGATTCTTTCAATTAAATAATTAGCAATAATGTTACGCAAACATGTTCTTTAATGAATTTTCTTAAATTATTGCTAGTGTCAACAACAACAAACATTACAATGGATCAGTTGCTTGATTGAAAAGTACAGCCTTGGTCAGCATTTCACACTAACAGCACTATTCCAGATCACCAACAATTCAAATTGAAGTCTGGCTTTTTTGTTTTTGTTCCCTCCCCCCTCCCCCCGCCCCATAAATTAGAGTCAAATTGGTCTGAAGATAATTTCAGCTCTTTTTCAAGGTAACTGGATACTGCAAGGTTCAGACACTCAGCAGAGTCTGAGCACAAGAGTTCTCCAGAAGATTAAATATTAGCAGGAACCTTGAAATCGGAGGGGGTGAGATCTTGCACCTTCTATTCTGGCAAAACCCTCAGGAAGAGCAATTTAATTAGTGTACAGAATGGCATTCTATAAACTGCTATTTTAATACACAGAAAACCAGATCTCAAAACCAAGCAATTCTTGTGTTCTCTTGGATTAGTGGATACACAGTGTAATTGTAAACAAACAAGGGAAAGGAGAGAAAGCCCTGGACAGCCTTTCACACAAACAGCACTACTCCAGATATTCAACAATTCTTGTTATGACATTGCTGCCCACTGAGTTTTAATACGTATGCATAGTAAACACAAACAATCAAATCCTTCATGAATATAGTGCTCCCTCAAACATACCATTCAATGAGGTGTCATCAGGGACAAAAAAAGGTGCTGTGCTTAAATCCAGACCTTCAAGTAGTCTATACATGTAAATGGTTGCTCCAGATTGGACTAAAGTAGAGCAAATATCCTCTCCTTCCCCATGGGTGAGCTTTGAAACTGCCCTGAAATATAGTGGAAATCTTGGCCTCTGCATATTACTGAAATCTGTAATATGAGTGTGTTTGGATAGGAAAGATTCCTTTATTCCTATTGCCACAGTTCCTCTAAGGTGGTGGGCAATAGGATTTAGTCTGGCAAACCGGTTGGAGCAGAGCAGTCCAATATTATATGTGGCTGGTGGAAGAGTGGCTTCTATATCATCTTTTTTTCCCCTTTAATGATTGCAGTAGTGCAACAAATCCAGATCTTTTACCGCATTTATACCCACACACTATGGCTGAAATACAACCGCCGAAAGTAATTGAAAACTTACTTTCCAGGGTCTTATTTACACGTGGAAAGTGCTTAAAGTGAGTTCCCTCGCTCCATGGAGAGGATTCTTTCTGGCATATTCAACGCAGCTTCCAGCAATAACACAGCATTAACTCCCAAGTGAGAAGCGCTGTTTCTTAATAAAAGAAACTTTTAAAAAACAGTATTGCGGGACTTTTTTTTATTGTTCTGAGAAGAGACTGGGGGAGGGGGGGGAGGTGTTTTGCTCCAGCAATTAATGTTGAGCGTTTCCCAGAATCGGGGTTTCTGCTTTCAGAGGGCGATTGGTGTAAAACAATAGCAGTTTGGCTTGGCTGAGTTGCCTGGTGGGTTTTCGCAGACTGAATGTGTCCATGGGAGAACATTAGCGCCAAGCCCACTTTTTAAGTACCCGGGCTTTGTGCAGAGGGTTTTGTTTAATCGCAGCAGAATAATATTGCGCTCCACGCTGCAAACTCTGACACCCGTGGTCTGGCTAAACTAAGGCGCTCAGGGACAACTCTCGGTGGATATAATTTGGTGGGGAGGGAGACACGGCCTTGGCTTGCACAGTTTCTGCTCGCAGACTTTGAAAAGGTTGCGAGCAGAAGGTATTTCTCCCTGACTGAGCGCGTTTCATTCCCCGAAGAAACGGGTTAACGCTGTTTATTCTCCTTTTGGCGGGGGGCTTCTTTCCTTTCCCTCGGTCTCAGATCTAGATCTAGCGCTGTTTGATCAGATCCCGGCTTCACTCGCGGCTCTCTAGCGCCACCCTTAGAGAATCCGCGCAACAGCAGCCACGGTCATTGTATTTATTATTATTTGTCTGTTCCTACCTCCAACTTCAGAGTGGGCAGCAGGAGGGAAAGGAAAGTCAGCGTTCACTGGGACCTCTTATCTGGGTCGCATCTGCCAGGGTCCCGATCCTCAGCCAAGGGAGCACCCGCAGTAGGCTCCATTGGTTTGTTTCCCCCTCAAAAACATGCCACCGTTAGGAGGAAGACCACCCTTCTCTTGCAAGTCGTGTGTGGAGCAACACTCCGTTGCAAGTTGCCGCAAAAGCTGGGTGGGGTGTGTGCACGTGGAATGCTTTTTGCTAACAGAACCGGTAGAGGACACGGATTTATATCAACTACATCGTTTGGGAGCCCCTGCAGAGACCCTGGAAGAGAGAGGGTTGCAATGGGTGGGTTTTGGGGGGGTTTTTTCAATGAGAAAATAAATCCTCCCCCAGAATTTGTCAAATTGGTGGCTCAGGGGGATATGGAGCCTCCTCCCCTACCTCTCTCCACTGCACAAGTTACCAGGGCGTGCGGGACCACTTTTCCTATCGGAGGAGGGGAGGGGCAGCTGGCCTTAAAACGCCGTGTATTTTCTCCTGGAGAGAAATCATCTGCCGAGCAGTTGCGGTTAGCACACACGACCTGAAAAACTCCTGACCCCCCCCCCCCGATCTCACCTCAAAGGCAAATTTGCAATGTGTATGTCGCTGGTTAAACAAGGGCATTTCCATTTGTTAATTGATGCAATTACGCCTTAGTGGTAATGGGCAGGCTGGTCTCCAGGCAGCCATCCATCACCTTCCCATTGACCTGTCAAAGCCTCCCCTCTCCCTCCCCTCCCTTCATTCCTGTGGGGACCATTTCTGGATCTAATCGAGAAAAATGGATCCCCTGCTCATCATCACTTAGGGGGGACCCTTGGGCCAGAGAGCGGGCTGGCTGCGAGACAGAGAGAGGGAAGACTTCCCCCCCCCCCCCCCCCCCCCACACACACACACGTGTGTCAGTTCTTCCTCATTTGCGGATCCCAAGCGTCTCTCCCTTCCCTGGCAAGCTGCAGGCACCTTGGGAGGGGGCTGGGGTGTTGTTGTGTTGTGGGTTTTTTCAGCCCCTTCCTTTCAGGGCCACTGGATTTCAGCCTCTGCAGCACGACTAATAGACTCGGATGCAAAAGTTGGGTCTGGGGAGCAGACAGATCCCGCCGATCATAAAGGGGAGAGGGGGAATAATTAGCCCAGAGACGGGCACCTCTTAGAGAACTTGTTCAAGAGTCCGGTACCTTTGCAGGCACCAGATCCACCCTAAAGGGAGCAGCATGATTAACTCCTGTGTCCGACATTCCCCCGGCTCTACCTGCAAACGCCATTTCTCCCCCTTGTCTTTCTCTATGTTACACTTTAGTGAATGGAATAAATTCCCCCCCTTATTTTTCAAGATCCAAATTGGAGGGTGTTTTTAAAGAGAGCAACCGCGCTGCCTTCCCGGTCCCCTGCCTTGGACGCCCCCCCCCCCCCCATTAAAACAACACGAAACAAGTGTCGAGCGCATCTTAGCTGTTCGAGGTGATTGGCAACGCTGGGTATAGCCTGGCTGGGGCTGTCGTGGCGGGATTACTGTGACGTCACTTGGATACTCTTCCATGGGTGAATGCTAAAGAACTATAGAGCAGAAAATAATACAACAAGCAGGCTCCGTATCTTGCAAGCTTTACGTGATCCCCTCCTTTCTTTTAAACTCCCCTTTTCAGTTCAAGCCTCCATACATTGGGGTGATTTTATATATCT
The DNA here is from genome assembly GCA_037349315.1 of Chelydra serpentina. Taxonomy (NCBI): domain Eukaryota; kingdom Metazoa; phylum Chordata; order Testudines; family Chelydridae; genus Chelydra; species Chelydra serpentina. Next base: position 11,740,149 of record JBAIAC010000026.1, on the reverse strand, counting down.
ATAAACATATATATTCCTAAAAAGGATGGGAAGGGAGGGGGGAAGCCTTCTTGCAGGCTCCATACCTCATGCCTGGCTGCTTTTCTTAAGGGCAATCATCTATAATTGAGGTGTGTGGTGGTGGGGGGGGAGCCATACGTGGACATGTGTATGTGAGAAGGTACATCTTGAAGCAGGGGGGTTAGTTACCATCGATCTGGGAGGGGGGAGGAATATTTGCTTATGGTTCAAAAATAAGGAGCCGCTATGTCCTTCTCCCAGTTTGGATATCCCTACAGCACCACTTCGCAGGTAAGAGAAGTGAGCACTCACTTCTGATCCGATTCCGCTGCTGCATTCCAGATGTCTTGTTTCCTTCCTCCACCCCCTTTGCTTCGAGTCTTGTTTAAAGGGCACATCTGGAGGCTTTTTAAAAAATGTGTGTGTGTGTGTGTGTGTCGCTTGTGTTATGCTAGGATTTTTAAAAAATAACAACAACCCCTCTGTCTGCAGGGCAAGGAACCTGATCTGTCACCGCTCTGTTTTAAGTGCAAAAAATTCTAGATGCGGCTGATTTACAAATCTGTATTGATCTATTACCTATGTTACTCGCTTAGAGCTTTCGTTTGAGAGGCGCAGCGTAAGGCATTGACTTTTGCTGGCGCTTTTCTCCCAGCCTTTTACTCTGTGGTGTTAGCCTCGCAGGCTAGTTCCTGGGCACCTCTAGAAAGTATTCGGCCAGAGCTTTTGTTTGCCGGTTTGTTTTACTAGATAGTATTGTTGTGTGATTTATCTGTGACATGCTCCTCCGTATTTCCTCGAACTGCCTTTCATTAGAATGCGTCGATTTTTTGCCCGGCGACTTCCAAAAGTGCCTCCAAATTAACTAAATTGCTGCTGTATCGTCAATTGATCCATAATTTATTTTGGTTGGATTATTTATACACCGTGATCACGGCAACGTTTGCCTCCCCTTCCTTGAGAAGTTGGCTTCTGCTGTGCTTTTAAAAGTAAAGGAATCAGATGCCTTTGACTGCATTATCTGACCTGTGAAGTGCTTCGTCTATTGTCAAGTTATCTGCAATCGCAACTTCTTGCCTTTAGATCGATGTAAACTGACTGGGAGTAAGGGGGGTTACACTGATTTTTTTAAAAAATTTCTATGGCAATGGTGTCCCTAAAGTTTTGCCTGCTTTGATTAGTTCCCCCCACACTATACATGCTTCCCATTCTGTTTAGTTCCAATGTCCCTTCATTAGTTGACACTCCTTTGTAGGGAGGTTGGTTCCCCCCCCCCCCCCATGTTATTCTGCGTGTTCAATAATCGTCCTGCGCCTTCGTTTCTCTCCCCAGTTTTTTGTGTCTGCCAGCCCCAGTACGACTTGTTGTGAAACTGCCTCCAGATCCGGGTCGGATGTTTCCTCTGGATCTGCCCAGGCGGCTGCTCTCTGCTGTCCCTCGTACGAGAACCGGCTGCTGGCCGGCACCCGGACGGAACTCAATGCAGCTCTGGGGATGTACGGCTCTCCCTATTCAGCAGCCGCAGCGAGCCAGGGTTATGCCAATTACCTTCCTTACGGTGCAGACCCATCAGCTCTTTACACCACACTGGTGAGTAGGGGTCCACATACCAAGCTTCGGCCCGTGGCCAGGAGCTTTTATTCTATTGCTACCTCTGGGCATAGGGGGAGGGAGGAAAGGGGGGTGGGGGTCAGCTAGCCTGCAACAGGCGACAAACTTGCTTTAGGACATGGGGAGGGGAGGGAAGAGGCCGAGTGTGAGAAGAGGGGAAATTAGCAAAAAAAAATTGCTAAGACAGCTGCCTCGTTCTTCTGGTGTAAAGGCAGCAGCGGCCCCCCGCCCCCGCCCCCCCAGGACAGCAGGGATCAGAGAGACAGCGGGGGCGTCACAGGATTGGAATGCACGGAGCCCCCCTGGATTCACTCCGACAAGTGGAGGAATGTCCTATTTTAACACCTTCCATGGTAACGTCAAAAGCCTCTGCTTCCCTTCCAGAACCCTCCGTATGAAATGAAGGATGGCACCAGCAGTTTGCACTCGGGAATCGCACCGCCCGCCGCTTTCTACCCCTACGATCATTCCTTAGGGCAGTACCAGTACGACAGGTAAAACCCCTTTGATCAACGGCGAGAAGCGTTAATGCCCCTCTGCGCTGCCGCAGCAGACATCCCGAAACCCCGGGCCGTTCCCGCTGACAAATGTTATACAACGAATCTAAGCAAGCGGCTAACAGCAGTCGGCGAACATCCTGGGTAACTGCCGCGGTAATCAACTTCTAGGAACAGGCGAACTGGATTAACACCGTTTGCTGCTAAAGCGGCGGCACGTGGTACTCTCTGTAAAACGGGGTGTCACGCACCCCTCCCAACGGGACCGCAACCTAATGACTCCCTCTCCTTCCCTCGTCCTCTTTGTTCCCAGGAATAAAAGCATCAGTGGTTTGTTTGTTTTTTAAAGTAGCAAATAAATAAAATAGAGTGGAGTAAACTAAGTCATCCTGGCTAATAAAAGCCAGTGTTTGGAGGGGGGAGGGTAATTGTGGAGCTTGGGTAGCTTTAATCTGAATAGACAGTTGGCTAGTCAAGTTAATGTTGTTCCACTGACGCATATTCCCGTTCAGTGACATTTCCTCTTGAAATATTCCACGGCAGGTATGGGACCGTGGATTTCAGTGGCTCAGCCCGGCGCAAAAATGCAACTCGAGAGACAACCAGCACCCTTAAGACCTGGCTGTACGAGCACAGGAAAAACCCGTATCCCACCAAAGGGGAGAAAATCATGCTGGCCATCATCACCAAAATGACGCTCACTCAAGTGTCCACTTGGTTCGCCAACGCCCGGCGGAGACTCAAGAAGGAGAACAAAATGACCTGGTCTCCCAAGAATAAAGCCGGGGAAGAGAGAACAGATGAACACAAAAGGGAGGAAGAGGAGTATGGCACCGAAAATGAAGGCAAAGGTAGGGGTGGGGGGAGGAGGACAGCTAGGACGAGTGACTTTGAAGTGGATTGAGCTGGGGTGGGATACATCGATTTCTTGTTCTTGCTAGCCATGTCTTCATTAGGGAGGTGTTTACAAAGCAAGACAAGAGACAGACCCCATCTCAAAGACACCCTAGCAAACTCAATAGGAAGTGGCATTAAAAGTCGGTAGATAACAGCCTCTACAAAGCATCACCACACACACACAAATATACTGTCAGTGATTAACACCTTGCCTTGCACACACACAATTCTCGTGGCCTTTCACCATATCATTCATGGGTTGGTTTCTCTCCCCCGCCCCCTTTCCTTATTTTAAAAAGCAGGTCAGAGAAGCTCCCAGGAAGAAAAGGAATTGAGACTGAGCGACCTGGAGGATTTAGCCGAGGATGACCAAGACAAGGTAGAGAGCGAGCGAAAGGCTGCATCCCAGGCGGCTTCCAGCGGCAGCACCGCTGTGGCGGAGTCTGAGAAAAGGGGCTGCAGCCTGAGCCCACCCAGCCCCTTTCACCCTCTCCCCTGTAACAAGACCGTGCCGGCGGCAGGAGGAGACTTCTTAGAGACCGTGGGGCAAAAGGCAGCCAGCGTGGTGGCCACCCTTGGTCCGGGGCAGCCATACGACCCCCCAGACAAGCCCAGGATCTGGTCGCTAGCTCACACCGCCGGGGCCAATGTTATAGTTGGCCCCCCACACACTGAAGCGAGGCGAGTGAGCCCTGGCTGTTTGCTGGGCAGGGGAAGGCGCCCAGCGTCCGGACACTGCCCCGAGGCCAGACCCCTGGCCGGTCTCAGGGCCCAGCCCATGGCGGACAGTGCGTTCGAAGAACTCCCCCAGGCCACCAAGTTCTTGAGAAACTCCACTTTCAACCTGCAGTCTATCCAGCTGAGCCGTGCCTCCTACCCCGTCCTGGGGGACACGGGCCAGTATTCTTCAGGAGCTGAAGGTACTTCCGTATTTCTCTCGCCCTGCTGGGGGGAACCTACCGGAATGCTAAAACAGGCAGCTACTCCGAAACAAACGACCCCCTTCCCCATTAGCTGCCGGTTTCTAGTCCAACACCTTTGTTTACAGCACCGGTCACATGAAAAACATACAATGCCTCCTGCTAATTTGATGCAGCACAGAGCTGGCTGCTGGGCCTAATCATTTTATGTAACAGGATAAAGCTTATTTTAAACAATTATTATCCTACAACCAACTCCTGGCTGGGGTGAGGGAGTGGGGTATGGGCAGGGCCCAAAAGTCAAAGAGGATTTCAGAGAGCTGGAAAGCCTTTTGGCCTAGGTCAGACAAAGCAAATGTACCTTATAAAGCTTCAACGTTTATGATACATTGGTTGTGTCTATACGCAGGGCTTGGGAGGAATGTGAAACCCAGCCAAGGAGCCATAGATCTCAGTGAAGGTTGTGTAGTGCAGCATACAGATAAACTGAGAACAGCTTTTAGGCCAGTGCTGAAGAGGTGAGGTAGGTAATTAACTTTCCTGCACACTAAACCATTTGATGGGCTCCTCAATGGGACAGTAAAAGATATATATTTCAGAGAGGATCCATGTTTGCTAGGGGACACTGCTTCATTTTCAAAGTATCCCAAACAGATTATGCGACCTATTAAAACAGCCCGACTGTAACAAACTACATGATTTTGAGTGCTTAATAGTTCAGAGGTTATTGAATCTTCTGAAACCTTTGTGGGAGAGAAAGAACAGATGCTGGCTACAGTGCCGTGAGTTTGGTGGAGAGGATGGACCAGGGGACAGGACAGGCACAAATAATGGTATCTGTGTTCTGCTTTGCAGGGAAATTTCTCCCAGGACCAACAGCTATTCTAGTAAGTTAGTTTAAAATGTTATTTGAGCACACAGATAATTAGGTCCAAATGTTCCTTTTCAGTAAGCAAATTGTCCTGAGACATTTACTATGTCCCCCCCCACCCCCCAAAAAAATGTTGCACCTGAGTTTAGTTTTGTGAAATTCCAGAATTTTAAATACGATAAATTGGGATGTTTTCATAGCTTTTAGCCTCTTAAGGCGCGGGACACACTTGACTAATGCTAGTGAGATTTTCATCACCTTTCTTTCCTTCTCAGCAGGTTAGCCCAGCACCCTTGTGAGAATCCTGAAGATGGGTCTGAGCATCCAGGCTCTTGGCTTGAAAAATCTTCTGTCAACAATGAGGATCCCTGCGCCCTGAAAGCATTAAATCTGACTCTGGCTTCCCTTCTTCTTTTACGGAGGAGCGGTCATAACATATGCACAACTTGCTTTTAAAAAATGGATGAGACTAAAACCCCGCTCGGAAAGAAAGCGGGGAAAACTTGAATAAATTATAGACTTTGTCTCATGCACTGGATCATTGTAGTTTCGCACAATTTACAAGACATCCCTGCCACCCCATCGAGTTTGAACAGACCCGCCTCAAGAACCATCGTGTTCAATGTAAAACTTTGTAATTTGTAAGATACCAGTGATTAGCGTGTTTACCAAAAGACCAGTCTTAATTTTATCCCACCTTGTCCTTTTAAAAAAAGCCCTACAGTACTTTCATTCCTCCCCCTCCCCCTTTCTTTCTCTGGTAAAGTATGTTTGTAAATCATATTGTCTGTGTGGTTCTGAAGAGACAAAAGAGAGGGGTATTGTTTGCGGACATTCGACGGGCTGTTTAGTTTCTGTCATTGTATAAAGAACTCGCTGAACGTATTTTTAAGAGTCTCTAATTAAAACGAATCAGCTGAATGCTTGCAAAGCCATCTTGCAAACTTGAGGAACCTATGTCTGAACTACTCAAAGGTATGACCAATAGGACAAGCGAACGCTTTCTCTCTCCCTCCTCCCCGCCCCAGAGATGTTGGCTTTCCCCTGTTTTTAAAGTATCCACCCCTCCTCCCAGACGTGCATGCTGGGGGGGGGGGGGCGGAATTGGGCGCCCTTGCCAGTTTAAAGTCTAGCAACTGGTCTGGAGTGGTAAAGTAGGGCATTGTGAGTGGTCATCACCATAATTCAGTTAAAAGAGCAGCGTTGAACTTTACAAGGCCGACGAGAAAGGGAAACCGCATCTCTGCATTATTTCTGTTTAATTAAAAGTGTCATCAAACACTTTCTGTTCAGACTAATAAACCAAGCAGGGATGAGGAAAGAATGTTGCTTTGTTCCCTGTTTCTAGAAGCAGTGGCAATAATTTAAATTAATAACTGTGGTAATTAAGAGGTCATCTACAGATCAACCCGATACTAGCTATTTCCAAGTTCGCCAGGGTCAACATTTACATTAAGTCATTTGTGGTCAATAGAGTCCAATGAATTCTGCCTTAATAAATCAGGGAAATCAATCTTGACTATCGAGTAGAGTTCTACATGTTTACCAAAGGCTACTAAGACAAGTGGGACTGCTCAGGGAGGATCCTACAGTTTTGTGACCGAGAAGAAGTGAAGCGTTTCACGGGGATGAGAAACTGAAGATCGATGAGAAGGGATCAGGGGGAGTGATTGGAAGTGGTCTGTGTAACACACCCATGCTCTCTCTATGAATCTGTAAATTGGGAGTGTGTCTATGCAGATCATAGACTCACGTCTACAGCGTCGTAGGTGTTTTCCTTCTTTAGAGTATGTTTCATACTTGGAATTTGCATAGCCACTGGAATAAGTAAATACGATATACGCACCCTATGTTTATTATGAGTTAATTATCATGTCTTCCAAGTATGACACACACATAACACACAAAAATATAGTTGTATGTGATCTCCATATATTATGAATCAATCTCTCTCTCTCTCTCCCTCACACACACACACACACACACACACCGATTTTTATGTGGCAAATGTAGTATGTCCTGTTTTCTTTTTATTGTAAATATTCCTAAAGTGCATCTATTTTAATGTATTTCCCGTTATTTATAAATCTTTCAGCTTTAATGCTGAGAAGCAGCACGGGGTTTGTGATGAAGATCGTAAGTAAAAAAGGTTACCATAATTTTCCAGTTTTGTGGTCCAATCAGTTCAGCCCCTACAACATCCCCATTGGACTCAGTGGGAGACTTGCCTAAGTGAAGAGTGCTGGGCATTGCCCCTTAACAAAGTTTACTTGCAGTTTAACAGCAATCCCTGTTCTAATTGAAACCAGTTCAAGTGGCCTATGCCGAGGCTACTGACTGGGCTCCTGTGGGTGGAACTTTATAGCTCTAGTCTAATTAGAAGTAACAGACAGACCATTCTGAAGTATTTACTAATCACACATTCATCTTAACAGGAATTAACTCTTAATATCCCCATAGTTCCTCATTCAAACCTTAATGCCCACTAGAATGGGATCAAACTGCTTTCATTCGCTTTTTAATTACCAGATGATGGAGAGAAGCTGACAGATTTTGCACCTCTCTAGGTCTGATGCGACTTCTTGTGGCTTAAAAAAAATAGCCTGTCAATCTTTATTTCCCTGATTAAGACACGCAGAACTATTCTATTGCCTTTTTTCTGGGTATGGATGTCTGCACGGATTGCCTCTCCGTTGATTTGTCTGAACACTCCTTTAGCTACAAAGTTTTCTCGTTCAGACAAACTTTCGCTTTATCGAGAGATTTTGCATCTTGTGGACAATGGCATTTTTTTTAATACCAAGATGCTCAGAAATTATTTGATTTGGTGCGCACGGTAAAACACAACCCAAAGGAACATAGAAAGAGATGCATTGTGTGTCTGGAGGGATTGAAACACACCAGCGATCCGGCAGATAGCACTGGGTGAAATCAGTAGAATAGAAGAAGTGCAGAGCCACTCACTTTCTAATTTATTCCCTTTAGGTACAAATTACTTGATTGAGACTTATGCTACTTCCCCATGCCTGTTGCTTTGCCACTTTCTTATGCATTCTTGGGAAAGCCCAGCCTCGCAGGAGCAGCAGGCTGTGGCAGTGACCTGCAGCTTAGAGGCAGGGAAATTAAGCTGCGAGAAGATAAACATTATTTGAAGTCGGATTTGAAGGATTAGCGCTTGTAATAAAGAGTATTAGGCCCATTGGGAGGGTTCTTGCAAGTCGGCGGCTCAGTCCCTCCCATCCCACCACCCGCAGCAGAGGGGACAGGTGTTTTCTGCGCTGGGAAGCGAAACAGAGGTTGTCCCTCAAGGACCGAAATGCGCCGGGTCTTCAGAGCTAGGGAAGTTTTTTGAAGTCCCCCCCTTAAAATGTCACAGCCCTGTTCTCGTGCTGGGCTGTTAATTGCTCTCTCTTTCTAAGCAGTCTAGAATCAGCCCGCACACACCTGAGTTGCAGCTCCCACCGAAGCAGAAAGGAGTAGAAAGAACAGGAGTACTTGTGGCACCTCAGAAACTAGGTGTGCCGTCTATTCCTGGCCGGGTTTAACGCTAGCCATTAAAGGGAGGGTCCATGGGGCGGGACACACCTCGATAGCTGCTGTAATTATACAAACCGGACGCGGGGGCTTTTCCTGAGAATACCAAACCTGCGGCCTCCCCATGTCCCGTCCCTCTGCCCGGGCGGCAGGAAGGCGCTTCTCCCGCCCTTCTCTGACCTGGGAAGGAACCCGGGACCATCACCACCCACCAGCGCCTCGCCAAGTCGCTCTGGTGCCAGTGAAAACGGGCCCCAGGCCTTCTCCTTGGAAGCCAGCTGTTGACCCCCGCCCTGGTTTGATTTGATTTGCAATGGCTGCCCACTCGTCACCCTCAGAAGTGGGGGTGGCCACTGGAGCTTGCAGGTGGACTCTCCAGAGAGGATGACAATCAATGCCACACAATAGCAGACTTAAAGTTAGCCATCCTGCAGCAAAAAAACTTCAGGACCAGACTCCCAAGAGAAACTGCAGAGCTTCAGTTCATTTGCAAATTTGACACCATCAGCTCAGGACTAAACAAAGACTATGAATGGCTAGCCAACTACAAAAGCAGTTTCTCCTCCTTTGGTGTTCACACCTCAACTGCTAGAAGAGGGCCTCACCCTCCCTGATTAAGCTTACTTCGTTATCTCTAGCCTGAATCTTCCCTGCACATTTATATCTGCCCCTGGACATTTCCACTGCTTGCATCCGATGAAGTGGGTATTCACCCACAAAGCTTATGCTTCAATACCTCTGTTAGTCAATAAGGTGCCACAGGACCCTTTGTGGCTTCTACAGATCCAGACTAACACAGCTACCCCTCTGATACAATCAATGCCAGGGCGTTGCCCACGATACTGGGACTTCCCAGCGGAACTGATGTTCAAAGCAGCCCAACTTCCATGGGCTCTCTGGGACAGAGGGGCTCTTGGCTCCTCTAACGCTCTCAGAGGCGCCATCTTGCAGGAGGAGATGTAACAAACCCTGCCAATCCCAGCCCCTGAAGCGATGAAGAGGGGACTGGTGACCTAGTATAGGCGCAAAGCAAACCGCCTCCATTGCTACTAGGATCCCCCCACTATCGTACCAGGTTTTTCCCTGGAGACCTCCCCATCTTTTGAGGACTCATTTGTACCCAAGCACTCCAGACACCTCCATATCTATTTGTTTTGGAAAGATTAGTTCAGCACTGGCGATTAGGGGATAATTACACACAATGGTCTGTTTTAAGGGCAGGCGACTGACTGAAGGTGACCTGCTGTGAGTCTTAAGATTTTTTATTTTTTATTTTGCTCTCCTTTTATTAAAGGTCAAGCGAGCCCGATGCAGATTATCCAGGCAGCTCAGAACTCCCCGCAATCTGCCCAGCCCGGCAAGATATGTATCGCAAATCTCTCAAAATATAATCTTGGGGAATCATATTCTGAATACTGTTTTGATTAAAAAAATCAGAGCCGGGATTGATGCCGAACTAATATGAAAAGAGCGGAGCACAAGCCGGAGAGCGCCTTAATATTTAATAACACATCAAAAAAATGGGCTCGCCCAGATTTTAAAAGAGCAAATTCAAAGCATTAAACACGATAATAAAAATCTAGATCTTTGGGATGAGCTTTATTAGGAACCAGATTTTTGATAAGAATCAGCCCAGGAAAGTGACCTCCATGGGTTCCCCCCTCCCGTGGAACAATGACCGCACGAGGCTATTGCAAAGCGTGAAGTTGTGGGGCCCAATCTTGCCAGGTACTAAGAGCCCTCAACCCCCGCTGGTTTTAATACCGAATGGGGCCTCAACAGCGGGCAGGATTGGGCCCTGGAAGAAGAGCACCCTCAAGGTACCAACTCCGATTTACTTTAAAAGAGCAGCTCGCCGATCTAAGCCGAACGCAGCATCGAGTGATATGAACAAACAACCAAAGAAATGCCCCCAAACATATTTGGCGGTCAAGAAACAGGGAAGGGAGGGGGGGAGTCAGATGCCTTCCACGGATGCAGATTCCTTGATTAAAGACCTCTTGCTACACGGGTTGTCTGCAAGACGGGAGAGACTCTCAAGTAGAGAGCCTGTTTGGGAACAAAGGCCAGCATTGACTTTTCCTCCTAATCACTTCCACTCGGGACACCCTTGTACTGTGGTGGCTATCCTAGTATTTACCCGGGCTTCTCCTACAGGCAGCATCCTATGATGAATACGGTGTGGTTACAGTCTACCTGCAGTGACAAACGTCATGCATGCTTCACAGCAACCAACATGAGTGGATAAATACACCCCAGCACAATTACTAAAGTGCCTTGAAACGTCATGGAGCATCGCATCCGGGCACTAGTACGTCACTGTCTACATTTTAGCACAACTGCTAGCCCCGGTAATCACATCATAGTGTAGATGCTGGCGCGGTTAGAGTTACTAGGGTGAGTCATTACAAGACCACGGCAATAAAAGCTATTTTAAGAATATGGGATTATGATACACTTGTAATGTATGGTATATTTAAATAATATACAGGGATAGCTAGGTAAGTGTTATTCCTTTTTGTTCTGTATATTCTGATGACAAACAGCCCCTCCCTGTGCCTGTTTTAGTGACACCGTGGACAACTTGCCTCACCGACTAGATCAACAACAACAACAAAGTGATGCTGTGATAGAAAGAGCAACTAACCCAGTACAATGTCCCCTGCAGAGGAGAAGAGTTTAGCTGTTCAGTTTTCAACAGGGAGAATGCCCTGCAAAGACAGGTATCAACCCTCACACTTCAATGCCAAATCTTATTCATAAACAGCGTCCTCCCATCTTAAATAAACCTTTCAGCTAAGGAATGGTTGGAAGCAAGAGATCTCTGGACAGCAACAATTGATACATCATTTGAAGCCTGCCATTTGAAGGAGTCCGGATTATTTACATCCCAGGCTTTCATTTAGATGAACTGCAGGTTCATTTGAGGGCTAGGGTTGGTTTTTTTTAAATAATAATGTTGAGGTGTTTCACTTCTGCCAGGACAGACACGATTAGTGCTTTGGCAGTTCTCTGTCCAGAACAAGGAAACCTGCGACAAGCAACTTGGCAATGAAGCCACCCGAATGTCTTTCTCCCTCCTCGTTTGGTTTCCTTTCTGTGTAGAGATCAAGCTCACATTCACAGAGGTGTTGGAGTCCCTCTGCGACATCAAACCAATAATGAGAACTGGGTTTAAAAGCAACATGGTCTATACAACCAACGAGCGCAGGAAGGTCCCCCTCTGCCTAGAGAGTTTCAATATAGTTCAACCCCTGGGGGAAAAGGGGGAACCCCACCATAAGTGTAAGGCCAATGTAAGTCTTTTCTCCTCCGGGGGACCCCGGAGACTAGAAATCCAGCACGGATCATACCCTGGGATGTCCCTTCCCCCAGCTCTGGTTCATGAGGGAGGAATGTCTCTGGGTTTAAGAGAGGGGCCACGCGTGAGGGGCCCTCTCCCTCGGTAAGATAGGAAACCCCACATCAGTTGGCTGGAAACAGCCTCAGATGGGGGGAATCGGATTCTCCACCCCCCCCCCCCCCCGCCCCGCAGCCAGGCCCAGGGACGGGTCCCGGACGTCACACCGCCTCCCCTCACTCCCAGATTCGATACAACCGTTCACACGTTTGCAGCCTGTCAATGCGCTTTGTTCCCCAATTAGTGACCACGCAGACACTACCCCCCCCCGCGCCCCCCCCCCCCGGGTTAGGATTCTTTCTCTCCTTCGCCGGCTCGGGCGAGCTGGGGGCCGTTGATGGAGGCGTCCGACGCCGGGGTAGGAAGTTTAGCTGCACACTTCACTGAGCGCGCTGGGGGGAGTGTGGGGCTGGCATTGTTCGGGGTCGCGGCTCGCCCCCCACCCCGCCTCGGAATCCGCGGGACGCCGGCGGCCCTGCTAATGAAGTTTTCTCCAGGATAATTATCGGGGCCCCGCGGATGAAAAGCCGGCTTTGTGCGGCCGGGCTCCCCCCCGCCACTCGCCCTGCCCTCTGGGCGACCCAGCCTGCCAGGCAGGGGCATCGGAGCTGCCCGGGGATTGCCCCACGACCTACTTCTGCCCAGGAGCCGCCTGGCTACCCCCCGAGCCGGCCAGGGCTTCCCCTGCTCTCCCACCCCTCCGGAGCCGGGCCGCTGCAGGTAAATCGCAAAGAGACATGGGGGGTCACGTCTACACGGGGATTCCTTGCATTTTAACCCGGGCTGCACAGTCTGGCGCTGACAGGTGGGGCAAAGGGCTAAACACTGACTTTTACACCGGTGGTTTTTACCTCGATGTCACTTGGGGAGGTCAGCACCGTTACCCCCACCCCCTTCATCCTCGGGGTTGCCTCCGCTAGCTCTAGCCCGGTGGGAACTACAGAGCCTCGTCTCCCCCAGAAAGCCAGGTAACTCCCGTTAGCCACCTGGCTCACAAACGCGGCTTTTGCAGAGCAATGTGTATCCGGAACAAATGCGAGCAGCGTCTACACGAGAGTTCTCAGTCACCTTCTATGTGAAACGCCCCTGGCCACGTGTAGACAGGAATGCGCAGGTCAGACCGTAACGCCCACAGTTCTGCTAAAGAAGCATTAGCCTAGTGCAAAAACCAAAAAACCAGAGGCAACCATCAATCTGACGTTTCTTTTCCAAAAGAAAACAATACTCCTTTTCTTTCCAGTTGCTGCGGGCCAATTAGTGCTTTACTGCTTCTGCCTTCGCTAGCTGGATGGGGAGAGGCTTTTTAATGATATAAAAATGGAAGGTTGTGTTAGCAAAATTAGTTCAACAAATAACACTGATCATCCCAGATACAGAGCCAACCTCAGACCAGCTTCACTTGTGTGGTCTATTCAGGAGGGGAGGGGAGGAAGAGAAAGAGGGTAAAAGTTGAAAGTCTCTCTCTCTCTCTCTCTCTGGGCTTGTCTACATTATAACATTTTCATCTTTGAACACAACTGTAAATAGTCCAGATAGGTGCCAGGACTCTGACTCCAACCTGGCCTGGCCAACCTACCCCACTGGTATCAGCATCCTGATGGTGAACTCCACTTTGCAGAGTCAGGGGATAATGTTTGTTAAGGTAGCCAAGGTAAAGCGGGTATAACTAGAAAATGAGAACAAGGCTAACTGAGTTTGACACCCTATTTGTAGCCTCCAGTGATAACTGAAGAACCCAGTTTGCTAACTCAGTGTTCCATTTTTACATTACAAACCCTTTCCCTATTAACCTAGCTAAAGGCAAAAATAAACGGGTGGGGGGAGGGGGGGAGTTGTCACACACTGCAGCTTCTGTAGGCTGAGCACATGGCACCCACCGGGGCTCCTTCCATTCCTCCATTTCCCCCTCCCCTCCCCAAGCTCCCTGTGTGTCACCCTCCCATTTCAGGGACTCCCTGCAACTCACCCCCCCCCACACACTATTAGGGGCTGTGTGTGTCCCCCATAGCCCCTTCCTCCTTAGCATGTGTGTGTGTGTGTGTGTCCCATAGCATGGTCTCTGGGTATCCCCCATTCCCACTCCCCAACTCCTCTCCATGCCTCTAGGTCCCTCCTTTTCTCTCCCTGTCTCTACTTCCCCGGATTCTGGATACTTGCTTCTATACCCAACCCACCCATTTCCAGCCCACATTTCTGCTTCCCTCATCACCACCACTCCACCCCTCCCCCATTCCCTTGCATGTCCCTGCCTTAGCATCCCCTTTAAGAAAATAAGAACATAAGAACAGCCATACCGGATCAGACCAAGGTCCATCCAGCCCAGTATCCTGTCTACCAACAGTGGCTAATGCCAGATGCCCCAGAGTGAGTGAACCTAACAGGTAAGGATCAAGTGATCTCTCTCCTGCCATCCATCTCCACCCTCTGACAAACAGAGGCTAGGGACACCATTCCTTACCCATCCTGGCTAATAGCCATTAATGGACTTAACCTCCATGAATTTATCCAGTTCTCTTTTAAACCCTGTTATAGTCCTAGCCTTCACAACCTCCTCAGGCAAGGAGTTCCACAGGTTGACTGTGCGCTGTGTGAAGAAGAGTCCCTGCTTCCCCCCTCACTACCACCAACTTCACTTTCCTACCATCCACTCTCTTCTGGGTCCCTGCATCTCCTACCACTTGCCCCCCCAGTTCTCACTGGCCCCTTGCTTTCTTCCCCCACTCTACTTCCCTTCTAGGTTCTTGCTTCCCTCCTCTGCTCTTGACACACACACCCCAGGTCCCCACTCCCCTTTTCTCTTTCCTCCACAAACTCTTCCTGTAGGGCTTATTTTTGACTGAGTTCAGGCTACAGACAATGCTGCTACCTCCCACACATGTAAGCAGTGGCTGGGGAGAGCAGCAAGATTCCTCTGCCTACAGTACCAGGCAGTCTGAGCCCCCCAATTTCCTTCTCTATCAGGCTTTTCTGGTGTTCCCATTTACATCAAACACCAACAGGGTTGTGTTCATGGATGAATAGAACATACCCAGAAATTCTGGAATTAAGCAGATATGGTGTTCCAGTTATTGCATTACAGACAAACTGAGAAATGCCATGGAGTCAGGGGTAGGGCCTTGCTTTGCTCAGCCAATATATAAAATCAACAGTTCTCAAGCAAGTTACCACCACCTGCAAACCAGTAACTCTAGTAAACAACGTCACAGTGAGCCACTGATTCTGAAAAGCCCTTCAAAGATCCAGCTCCACATGCTTATAAAACAGCTCAGCCACAGTGTGGACATGTCTGATAGCTATGTTAATGACACCCATGTACAGTTCTCCTTCCCTGGTGTTAGCTACACTTGTTAATGCCTCTCAGATTAGTCTAGCTAACCATGGGCCAGCTACCTCCAGTTTAAAGCACCACTTCACCGGAATTAGAAATTTGAGTGTGTGGACAGGAGTCAGGTTACAGGCTGAATTATACCTCCAGCTAAAAATGCAATGAATACAAGCCCTTTAAATCCAGATTGCCTGTCTCTCTAAAGAGATCTCGTCATTTTAAAAAAAATGGGCTGGGGGTGGTGATTTTTAACCCGGGTTAGCTAAAAGAGCAATGAAGACAACTCAGGTTTTAACTTTGGTTATTTTTTGAGTTAAAGCCTATTGGGCAGCCTGGGGTTTAGCTCAAGATGCTAATCCCGGTAAAATCTAGAGTGGCTTTGTCCACACTGCTATTTTAACAGAAGTAACTAACCCAGATTAAAGAGTAAAATATTTGTTTTCTTTTTGCACGCACAGTAAATACATTAAGAGAGATGCTCTAGCTCCACTACAAGTTACTAGGCATGACTCAGGAATTACTGGATGAAGTATTGTGATAGAAAATAATGTGGTAACTCGGTGGTAGTACTTCTGAAAAGGATCGGAGGGTTATAATAGATCACAAATTAAATATGAGTCACCAATGTGATGGAATTGAAAAAAAAAAAAAAGGCTAATCTCATTCTGGGGTACGTTAACAGGAGTATTGAATGTAAGACACAGGAGGTAACTGTCCCACTCTACTTGGCATGAATGAGGCCTCAGCTGGAGTACTGTGTCCAATTCTGGGTGCCGCACTTTAAGAGAGATGTGAACAAACTGGAGAGAGTCCAGAGAAGAGCAACAAAAATGATGAAAGGTTTAGAAACTAACGTATAAGGAAAGGTTTTAAAAACTGGGCATGTCTAGTCTTGAGAAAAGAAGGCTGAGGTGGGGCCTAGTAACAGTCTTCAGATACATGAATGGCTGTTCTAAAGAGGACTATGATGAATTGTTCTCCATGTCCATTGAACGTAGAACAAAAATCAATGGGCTTAATCTGCAGCAAGGGAGATTTAGGTTAGATATTAAGAAAATGTTTCTAACTAAAAACATAATTAAGCTCTGGAGTAAACTTGCAGGGGAGGTTGTGGTATCTCTGTCATTAGAAGTTTTTAAGAACAGATTGTACAAACACTTTTCAGGGCTGATATAAGTTTACGTGGTCCTGCCTCAATGCATGGGGCTGGACTTGACTTCTTGAGGTCCCTTCCAGTCCTACATTTCTATGATACCAGGCAGGTGATCAGATTAATCAGCTCTTCCCAACCTTCTGAAAGATGAAGCCCATGTCAGGAAAATGAAACAAGCTGGATCCCCCTTTAACACTTGTGATTGAACTTGTCCTATTGTTGGTCTGCACCTCCCAGCTAGCCCTTCACTCCCCTTTTTAGAAAGACATGCACCACACTTTGAAAGACAGTGAATTAAATGATCATATTCATAATAGCTCCTTGCTGGGATTCAAATTCAAGATTTTATGAGACTGGAGTCCAGGATTCTATATCTGCCACTGATGCATAGTGAAGCTTTGGACAACACACTTTAGGTCCAAACCCTGCTCACCTTACTCAAGCCAGTTGTTTTATTAATTGCACATGCCCAAGTTTCCCTAGTATATGTTATGGGGATAATACCTATCTGCCTCGCAAGGATGTGGTGCTGTCTAACTGAATTTAAGCTTGTAAAGTACTTCAACCGCCTCACATGGAGGTTGCTAGATTAGAAATTATTATTTGTGGCTGCAGTTGTTGTTATGAAGAAGTATGTTAAGGTGAGTGATTATTTCAAGCTGATCTAAACCAGTGTAGGCTGCTCCTTGTGCCAGGTGTCATTTCAGGACTAATGCATCTGTTACTGGGAATTTTTTTTTAAACCTACTGTTCATCTGAAAATAAATCATAGGCCAGGACAGGTGGATAACATTTGGGAAATATTTCATTATTTATTTAATCTGGATTCTTTTTCAATCTACTTAGCAGGACAAATACTTTTTTTTCAGCCTGAATCTGAAAGCTGGATTTTTCATCTGAAAAGGAGAAAATATCCTGATAACACCTTGATGTAAGTAGAACAGTATCTCAATTATCTTTAGTAACACATTGGTAGTTTCTGGCTCTCTGAAAGACTTGAGGGAAGAGAAAAAAGTTCTCAAGAAGAAATCCACCTAGAAGATTTGTAGTAAACTTCCTAGTACCTTATATCTTGTTTTCTACCCTTCTTGGGAGACTCTTTGGAAAATAAACTCTCATATATTCAGAGTAGAGGCTTATATATGTATATCTCAAAGCCATTAAATCTACTACCTGGATTTTCCAGACACATAAAGCAGCCTTAAATATGGCTCAGCTAGCCAGTGGAAAACTCCCCCAGATTTCTCCTATATTCCCCAGATGACAGTATCTCCCCTTGGGACTGTGGGTGATCTGAAGACACAGTGGGTCTCTAGGATCTGTCAAGGGAAATGGCGCCTTAAAGATGTCTTTTCCTTTCCCCACTCCCAATCCTGTACTGAGAGCAGCTTGGCCAGATCAGCATATTCAACCTTTTTATTTGCAGAATGCTATCTTCACTTGTGGACTGAGGTAGTAGCTGGCCTTTAAAATGTGCCAAACCTTTGGCTGATCCGTTGGTTTCCTTAACGACCACTGTGTCTTATAAGACTTGCACACTAAATTAAGTGACTTCCTTTGGAAGAAAAAAATGGAAGAGGTACCCTACAAGAAATTGAAATCCTCCCTCTGCCTATAGGATGAATTGTTATACAGGTGGATAAGTGTTATATTGTTGATACATTAGATTTGACAATTTCATACAAGTAAATGGAGTAATCTACAAAATTATTATTTTTAAAAGAAGTGTGAACCAGGAAAGCGTACAAAAGCATCAGCCATCAAACATGCTACCGTGAATGTTGGCGCTCCTACAAGTCAGGAGTTACTAAGACCTAAATGATTACTTTGAACATGTTATCACCAAGCTTGTCACAATACAGCCCCTCAAAGAACTGATCAAGAAAAAGAAGCAATAGAGTTAGATGGACAAGTATCTACACTCAAGAAATACCACCTTAGGCATAGCAAAGTTATTGCCTGATTTGACTCAGAGGAGAAACTTGGTTTATTCTAGATGCCAGTTCTGTTAGACTCAGATGTTTTAATGGAAAGGTATTCTCAAGACTTCAACATTCTGCATTTAATGGGAGGCTTCGCATATTGGGGTCTCTTTTCTGGAGCACAGGCCATCTGGGTGATAACCACAAACACAAGTGAGCGCAAATGCGTAAGAGACGCAGGCACAAAATACCCTTTTGTATAGGGGAAGCTGGTTGGGAGTCAGGAAGCTGCGGTCTAGGCCTACCTCTTTCACAATAACTGATGATTATATTTCTGTTCAGTTTAGCTTAATGAACTTAATCAGTTTAAAATGACTTACCCTGGTTTAAAGTGCATCTGTATTAGGGATTTGCACCCGTGTAACTGGATTGATTTAAAAAATTGATTTGAGTTATATTGGTGTAAGTTTTCAAATATAGACATGCTGTAAGGTTGATGACATTTCATCCATTGATTTTCACTCAGTGGATGTTTGGAAGGACACAAGAGCTAGAAGTTTAAATTTAAAACAAAAACAAAAGTTTAGATTCTGTGCCAAGAGGTGGATTCGGTGGCAAATTCCATGGATGTGGCATTGCAGAGCACTCAGGGTCTTGCTTTCATTTAAATTTGTCTTAATTATATTCAGCCTCATCTTCATAATCAATTATAAATAGCTTCATCCAGAATCAAGTTGAAAACCTAGGTCTACTGAATGATCTTTCAGCAAGAAGCAAATCCTGCTGGCTACAATGTAGTTTTGTCCATCCTTTTCCCATCTGATACATAATGTAATAATTTGCCTTTCCATGTGGGGAAGACTTCACTTCCAAAGAAGTTATGGTTTCATAGAATCTTAACCTGGGGCCAAATTTGCTAGCTCCATGCCCTACCAGAATGTAGAATGTTTAAGTAGAGCTACTACTCAGTGCTTCTGATATCCTTTGTGGAGCAAAACCAGTTCCACAGTCACCACGTGACTAACGAGCCTCTATGCCGATGCAAAATGTTTTTGGCTGCACAGACTGCTCAAGGGCTGGGCCGAAGAGAGGAAACTCCTGCCCCTCTTCTCTTCATATCATGCCTTCACGCAGCACCATGCAGTGGGTGCTTCATCCCAGAAAAGTTACTCCAGTCTCTGACGAGGAATATCACACAACACAGCCAAAGACCGTGGCCCATCTTGCCAGAGGAGATAGTTCATCCAACTGCATAGACTTCATGCATGTGCTGCTAAAAGCAAAACTCTAATGGGGGCTGTTCTCTCCATGACAAATTGCCTCCAGTGTGAGTCTTTGGTCTGGTCTACACTACCCGCCGATTCGGCGGGTAGCAATCGATCTTTCAGAGATCAATTTTTTGCGTCTAGTGTAGACGCGATAAATGGATCCCCGATCGCTCTCCTTTCAACTCCGGTAATCCACCCCAACAAGAGGTGGAAGCGGAGTCAACGGGGGAGTGGCGGCAGTCGACATTGCGGCGTCCTCACGGCGAGGTAAGTCGATTGAGGTACGTCGACTTCAGCTACGTGAATAATGTAGCTGAAGTTGTGTACCTTACATCGATCACTGCCCTCTCCCCTCGTAGTGTAGACCTGAACTTAGCCTTGCTAGGCCACTATAAAATGGATAGCTATAGCTGCTTCCTGCTGCCCCAGATGGCTGTGATTCACTGGGGTAGAATATTATTGATCCCACTGTTGCGCACGGTACATGATATTGAGAACCAAATTAGGTAGCTGTAAGAACAGGAAGCTCATATAGTGCTTTTTCATCAGTAGATCTCAAAGCACTTTGCAAAGGAGGTAAGCATTATCCTCATTTTACTGGTGGGGAAACTGAGGCATGGGGTGAAGTTACTTACCCGAGGCCACTCAGCAGGTCAGTGGCCAAGCCACAACTAGAACCCAATCACCCGAGTGCCCATCCAGTGATCTATCCACTAGCTCACACTACCTCGTGGTCAGATTTTCTGTACAAATATGATGGGAATCACACAGCAGTTGGTACTGGTGTTGGTAGATAATAGATGCAACAGCCAGGACTTTTGAGTCACCTGCTTTCCAAGTATCTGAACTTCAGAACTAGCTGCTGTTTATCTAGCCAGGTGTTTCTCAGCCCTATAACCAGGAGCTATGATTTATGTACGGTGTGGTGCCTGCAAATAAGTCAGCCACAACTATCCATGTGAGAGCAAATGCCTGTGCATCACATACAATAGCTCATCACTGTCGCACACAGAGTTCTGTCCTCCCTGACCAAGTTAAGCAGCACTGTATGCTTCCTGATCCTTGCTAGCACACGTGGAGTATGACTTCCGCATCGCTGTTTATTTGGAGCACTGCATAACAGCTTCACTTTGAGCTCTCCACCATAACAGACAGTTACATACACAGGCCAACCGTGCAGATCAAGCAATTCTGAGACAAGATCAGCAGCCACAGAGTTGAAAACTGACGGCTCATAGTAAAACCAGTATCAGAGGGGTAGCCGTGTTAGTCTGGATCTGTAGAAGCGACAAAGGGGTATTCACCCACGAAAGCTTATGCTCCAATACGTCTGTTAGTCTGTAAGGTGCCACAGAACTCTTTGTCGCTAGTAAAACCAGGTTACCCTGCGAAGCCAAAATGACTGCCATTTTCAAGGCACTGCCACAGATGGCAAAACTATCTCCTCACCCATGATCCGAAGTCAGCTCTGACTAATGGAGGGCATCTGATCTAACAACCCCAACCCCGCAGTAGTGAATGATGATACTACAAGATTAATGGAAGCAGGGACGGAAACCTTCATGTCAGCTAAAGCTGTGACATTCAGTCCAGAAAAGTGTTTCACGACAGAAAGCTACTGTATCCTGATAGTTATGTCATTGACCTCAGAATTGACAGTGGCCTTTCTAATGGCACTGCTTTATATTTGCAGGCTCTCTCTGCTCTAGGCACAGGAAGATAACTGAAATGGCCCAAAGCCAATGGTGAAGCGAAGAGATTAGTGAAGACCTTGAAGGAGTTTCTGTGAATCACTGCGGTGGAGAGATCTGAAACAAGACATGCATACACTTCAAAGAAATTAGAATTCTTAGAACTCTTCTTGGACTTCACAGGCAACCGTCCTGCTGCCTAACAGGGTCCCTAAGTAATAAAATGGTCAGAGAAACAGAGCAGCCAAAGAGAAAAGAAAATGATTCTACAAACATAAGAATGGCCATACTGGGTAGACCAAAGGTCCATCTAGCCCAATATCCTATCTTCCGACAGTGGCCAATGCCAGGGGAAATGAATAGAACAGGGTAATTATCAAGCAATCCATCCCCTGGCAAACAGAGGCTAGAGACACCATCCCTGCCCATTCTGGCTAATAGCCATTGATGGACCTATCCTCCATGAATTTATCTAGTTCTTTTTAAAACCGTTATAGTCTTGGCCTTCACAACATCACTCGCCAATTCTATAGGCTAAAACATTACAGATCACTGGACATGCACACACCAGTCTTCTCCTGGTGTTACTATATTGATTGCAATGATTTATACCAGCCTGAGACGAGAATCAAGCCTGCTGTGTTTTTCACAATACCAGCGATCACACAATAATCTCTGAAGTGTCACATTACCCAGAATCCGAACATGCTGTCATTTTGCATGGGAAATATGCTGTACTATAATTTTCCATGACTATGGGGTCGACAACAGTGGCTTGCGTATTATAGCACAGGACTGATAGGAACATGCAAGGTGATGGAATGATTTAGCAAACAGGACATTTCCATCAAGGAATGTGGTTTATAGAAAAAGAAAAAGAAAGCACATTCATGTAACATAAGCACAAATGGAAATAGAAGACTCCTCAGTTTGGGATTCTGTGCACTCCTCTGACCCTGGGATCAGAGCCTGGCCTTTCCAAAGGCATTTCGCCCTTTTGTCTCTCAAGTAGCATATTTACAGTCTGTTCCAGTTATCCCCTTTGATAGTATATAATGTCCTAATGGCAAGAAAAAACTATTTTTGCACTCAGATATACACCTAAAGGTGTGAGCAGCAGAAGTAGTTGGACTAGTCCGTCTACAATTTAAATGAAGTGGAGATTTTCTATAGGGGATCAGAAATTCAGCCGCATTTTCTACCATTGAAGACCAAACCTCCTCTGTAGCAGTGAAGATTTAATCTTTTCTTTTGTTGCAGTTGTCAAGACTAGGGAGGATAAGGATCCATAAAAACCTAACAGAACTAGGAAATTGGATGGACAATGGTAGCTGAAATTTGACATAGACAAGTACAAAGTAACACATAGTGAGGGGAGAAGCAATTCCTCCAAACCATTCCCATATATTTTCAGAAACCCTTATTCCAAGTACTTATACAAATCATCAGACTTCAGATTAATTTGGATAACACTGTAATGGTCACCTCATCTGTTGAAATGGTAGATTTTCAAAGCAAGGTTTTAATCTGTCTCCCCAGTGGTTGACTAGCAGACAGCTCATCTTGCTTTTCTTCCCCTCTGCCCCACCCCTCAAATTGTATTATTTATTTAGAAATACACAGGTCTAATTACCTGATGGGGAATTTTTGTGATTTAGGATTTATAATTTACTTATAGTAAAATCAACTGCCAATAAGATTTTTCAGCATTTGTAGGATTCAAGAATTTAACATACACTATTACTCTGTCCCCTGGAACTTTGACATAAAATCCTGTCTGACCCAGGCAATTATGCCACAAGTGTCTGAACAGGAAATGAAAAAGATTTTCTCTGTTTCCTCTCAATTACAGTGATAATATAACCTCTCTCTCTTTATATGCATTTACAAACCTGAGCGAAAAATATAATAAATGCTAATAGATTGTATTTGATACATGAATCACACTTAATTCTAATGTTGTAATTTGGGTCTTATTCTCAGATCCAGCTGAGCTGTGCTTAGTTCAGCATGCAGAAAGGGTGAAACAAAGGTGGTTTCATGTCACCTTTTCAGTGCCAATCCTGGGGCTAGCTGGGGACTGAACCGATCCCCAGTGCAATTTAGAGCCGCCATTCTAAGAGCCAGGGTTAAGCAGAACACAAGCAATGTTCCAATGACTCTTGGTTCTGGCCGAACCATACCCTCTCCAGGGTCCCTTTGCATAGAGCCAGCTCTGGCTCATAATGTTTAATGTGAAGAATTCTCTTTTGACATGTATTTTTATTTTTATAAACTCGTTGCTCACCTCACTTTGTGAACAGGCAAACCAGTCAGGCACAGATGCCAGACAAAAGGTGTGATACCACTTGCAAGGTTGGAACCATATGAATTATTTGATTGTGAAATTGAAAACACTTGCAATGTGCCCTCTTTTGGAGTTTGCAAAGCTTTCATAAAGTGCAGAGTTTCCTGCATAATATTTTTGACCGGAGAACAGTTGTTGAAATTGAGAGTATTTTCCTCGCACTGGCTGGATGTCACCAAAACCTTCAATGCAGTTTTTCCTGGTACATTTTCAAGGTTCTTTTCTATCTAAGTTCTTATACCACCTTCGCAGTAATATCGGATCACCTTCTAGTAGTGCATTAAGCAATGTGAGGAACATCTGTCACCCGTGGTTTGTTCTCTCATCCTGTGCCCCAGGGGAGAATGGCAGGTTCAATATAGTGGTTTGTTTTAATAGGGTTTTGTTTTAAAATCTGAAGCTGAGATGTTTGCTTCTTTCATACAGTTCAAGTCACATAATCCCCAATCAGGATCCCCAAATGTCTGCCTAAAGAATCCTCTCCCACAAAGTCAAATATAGAGGCAAATACTTGATCTCCTCAATGTCTATGTTATGCCATCTTAGATCTCCTTAGACTCAGAGTTAAATTCAGAGGCAATATATAAGTTATATAGATCCCGTCACACTATCTCAGACTTTTAGAACTGTTTATACCCACTCCCCGTGTGCTCCTTGGAGCTCTGGGTTTAAGATTCTGAGCAGGTTCTTAAGCAGACCATAAAAAGTGAAAAGGTTCCTTACTTACTGCATGGCTCCATGCATCTTAGTCCAGTATGAATGATAACACTACTGTGAGATAGCTAAGCATTAATGTACCCATTTATTGGATGGATACACTGAGGCAAAGAGAGATTAAGTGACTTATCCAAGGTCACACCAGAAATCTGTGGAAGGGGTCAGAACAGAACCCAGACCTCTTAGACATAAGTGCTGTGCCTTAACGTCAAACTCTTCTCTTCTCCTGCAACAGTGGGGGCAAAAGACCTATCTGGCTTCAAGATTAAGCTACATACGTTTATGGAGGGGATGGTTTGATGGGATAACATGATCTTGGCAATTATTGACCCTTGACTACCAGTGGTAAATAGGCCCAATGGCTGGTGATGGGATGTTAGAAGTTACTACAGAGAAGCTTATCCTGGGTGTCTGGCTGGTGAGTCTTGTTCAGCCAATCACCATTTTTGGGGTTGGGAAGGAATTTTCCTCCAGGGTAGATCAGCAGAGGCCCTGGAGGTTTTTCGCCCTCCTCTGCAGCATGGGGCACGGGTCACTTGCTGGAGGATTCTCTGCATCTTGAAGTCTTTAAACCATGATTTGAGGACTTCAATAGCTGAGACATAGGTGAGAGGATATTGCAGGAGTGGGTTGGTGAGATTCTGTGGCCTGCGTTGTACAGGAGGTCAGACTAGATGATCATAATGGTCCCTTCTGACCTTAAAGTCTATGAGTCTATAACAGCCAGGGCCGGATTTCCAATTAGGCCTAAGGGCGCCAGCATTCTAGGGGCGCCTAAAAGTAAAAGTTAATACATACAGCTCCCCTGCAGCTCCTGGCATGGGTTGGTGGCTGCCCAGCGTGTGGGGCTGGAGCAGTGTGAGCGTCCAAGTCAGCCTGCCTGGGGGGCACGGTGAGCCGCGGCCGGGCAGAGCAACTGCTGAAGGTGCTGGGAGTGTCCCAGCCCTTTCCCAATCTCAGCCGCCCCACTGTCTCTGCCCTGTATTGGGGAGGGAGAGGAAGAGGCGTGGCCGGCACCCCGTTTACTTGCATGGGCAGAGCTGGAGTGCAGCTGCCATGCCAGGCTGTGAGAGGGAAGGAAGACACCCAGGCACTTGTCTTTGGGATCAGTAAAGTCCCCCACCCGGCACCTCACCTGGGGTGGGTGGGCTGCGCCCCAGCTTGGGCTGGGAGCACCATTTGTGGCAGAGGGTCTTGAGCCTTCCCAGGGAGGCTGTGTTTCTATTTCTATTTGTGGTTAGTTGTAGTCCGGGCGCGTAAGGTGTAAATCTGGCCCAGGCAACAGCCTGACACACATCCCATTAAAGTCAATGGAAGTATTCCTGCTGACATCAGTGGGAGCTGTGTCAGGCCTTAAACAACCAAAGTCCTTGTTTTTTCAAGTGTTCATGCTTTTGATTTTCTTCCTATGTAAAATTACCGTGATTGCCTGCACCAGTCAGGTCAATGAGACGCATAATTAGAAGCACAACTAAACATGCATTTTATATGCACATGCAACTGCGAAAATCAGACCCTAAAAGACTAAATTACAATAAAAATCAACCCCTGACTATTCCAGCAGACCCACGCTTCCTTAAATCTCAGCTACTGAGTTTACCTTTACGGGTTTACACATCTAACTGGTAATGATGTTGTGCTGTATCATATGTTGGTGACGGACATTAGTCAGAATCCTGCTATTGGATTCCAACCTATGTAGAATGGGTAGAAAGTACAGCATGTGCTTTCTCATAGCATTTCACAAGAAGCTAGCAAAATTCCTACATTTCCGCCCCCCCCCACCCCACGGTGGCTCACAGTGGATTAAGTTGCACACTGGTAATTCCAAGTCCAGTTTCACAGCCTAGAGGAAATGTGTATAGAGGGGAGTCCTAGTTAATACATTACAGAGTAAAGGGGCCATTTGCTATGACACATGAGTGTAATAGAACTGCAGAGCTGGGTTTTATGAATTGGTAAACCTGTTTCCTACAGTGATAAATGATACTTTTTTTCTTCTGAAACACAATGACTTAGCAACAAAACCAACTTGATATTCCCATTTACCACTTATTATTGTACTTTGCTGTCCATCTTTTACTGGCACACAGGCCAGAATATTTTCACACATGAGAAACAGACAAAAATCTATTCTTCAGCAGAACACAAGGGAATTGCATGGGCAATTCCCATTAACACTGATGGATGTTGCATGCATTCCCCCACATATCAAGCTGGGAACAGCTTTCACCCTCTAAATATTTATAGACATAACTGTATTCAACTTTCATTTCACATACTACATTCATCTGATGCACTTTTGAAAGGGTCTTTAGTGTTTACTCACTCTCCTTACAAGAGTTTGACTCTTGACATATGACATTTGTGTGGTACAGAATGACCCAAAGTTAAAATGTGAATTATCATTAATCATTCGAAATCAATCAAATACCAATTTGCCCATTCATAAATTCCAAGAACGGTGAAGCCTTTGATGTGGAAGGAAGAGCCATGAACAATTGTTTATTAACAAGGGTATAAGTAAGTATCAACACATCACATGGCCTAAAATATTTTTGTCACATGACATTGTTTTAAACATCACAGAAAAAATATTCTGCAGTTGTATTTTACTTTACCTTATTTTCTAAAACTGCACAAAACCCCCAATGAATATATGTGAGCCAGGTATATGCATGCATATATATTCGTGTGCATGCACCTCTGACTTGGGCACATGCCTGAGGATTTTTGCACATGAAAACTGAATATGCACAGAAGTGCATGTCTGCTTATAGAGAAGCAATTAAAAAACAAACAAAAACCAAGCAACCACCAACCAGAACCCAGGCTTTTGTTTATTCCCATCTTTAAATTAATGCTGTTTTTTGGAAGGTGATGAGGGGGTGGGATTTTCAAATTAAATTTAATTCACGTAATAAAATAATAATAACAATAATTAATAATACCTAGTTCTTGTAAAACACTTTTCACCCATAGGTAGCAAATCAGTTTGTATTGTTATGCCTCTTTTACAAATAGGGAGACTGAGCCACAGAAAGGCAAAGTGAACTTTCAAGGACAACCAACAGTCCAGTGGCAGAATAGGGAAAAGAATCCTGACTTCCAGGCCAATGCCCTATGCACTAGGCTACAAGACCTATCACAAACTTAGTCTGAGCAAATAAAAATTGATGCTGAGTTAATCTATCATTGTCTCAAGCCCTTCTTGTTCAGAATTATCCAGATGAAATGACTGAGATGTTTATTTATGATGGCACAGTTGGTAGCTCCACATATTAAGGCTGCCCAACACTTTCCATTACAAGACCCTGTTTTCAGTTACTTATAACTGCCACACTTTAACCAGTTGGGCTGAAATTTCCCATACTGCCCCAGGTTGATTTTTTTTTTGAAAGTTTCAACCAAGACAGTTGAGCCATTTCCAAGATCGAAGTTAGGGGAAAATATATTGTTCCATCCATATTAAAAAACAAACAAACAAACTTATGACTGTTTCTTTGAGAAGCCCTGAGTGTTCACTCAGGGATTTGCACTGGTTTATCTAAACCTAGTGCAAGTTTATAATTGATTTATAATAAATAATGAAGTGCTAACTATTAATAATTTGGCGGCCCCTCTCTTCCAGTGCCTGTGTAATAAGGTGATTTCTTTTGTCTACCTATCACCCGCCCCTTATTAACACAACCTCCTTATACTTCTGGTTGGTTTACACAACATAACTTCTTCTGTGGAAGAATTATGCCAGGATCAAAACAGATGCTTGTGAGAGCCCTGCCCAGGAATGGAACACCATCATGCAATTCCAGAATATGGCACTGAATGCCCCAAAATTCAAGATGTTTGGGGTTCGGGTCATATAACCCCTTTCCCCCTTTACAGAATGTCTTGTAGAATTTAGTTGAAGATGAAGCCAACAGGGACTTATAGAAATTACTCTGAAAATCTATGGAATTTTTAGCAGTCCTATGTAATTCTATAGAAGGATTATACTTTTTTAGCAGATTTGTCAACCATCCAATAGAATTTTAATAGAAAAGTTATTTTCAATTCTATGGGACTTTTCCCATAAGGAATTTCTCTCTCTAGGCTCATGCTTTGGGAGGAATGGAATACAAAGCAATGTTGCTACACAGAAAATCCCCTGGCAAGAGATGCCGCAAAAACAATATAAACAGAAATGAAGACAATGAGAAGAAAGCTCTATAAGTGGCTCCCAGGTGGGAAGGAGTGAGAGAATGCAGAGTTTTCTGCTTTTAGGGGGGAAAAAATGTTGCTTATCTTTTCTGATAACCAGAAAACAACTGTTTTACTCTTTCTTTCAATTGACTTCCTTTCTTCTAGGAATCCTTTCTTTGTTTTCTACCTGGATTTGGAGCCAATTTATTCTTTATTATTTGCAGAGTGCTGTTGTTGGACTTGGGGGATGTGGGATCTTCTAGCACTAAGCTGTGCAATGTTGGGGATTTTGGCTGCTTGCCCTGGCTAACGCAAAGAACTAGGACTTTTTTTCTTTTTAAGAAACAAATCAAAACCCCAAAGTAGAAGTATACCTTTTCCTGAGATGTAAGCTGTATTGTGACCTATTTCTCTATGCCTCTGCGTCACTCACTTATGGGTTGGGTAGGTAATGAGCACAATGACCTATAAAAACAGCAGAAGAAAGGGAAAAAATTGCATATACCCAAGATCTTTGAGGACAGGTAATTTAACGGGATTTATGGATCAAAGAAAAATAGGCCAGGAGAGTTATGCACATTTCCAATTACTTCCTTGAAAAGTTTGCATGTAAATGAAGAAACCTTTAGAAAGATTTAGAAGATGAGAGACAGCCCTAGAGAAGTCTCTTTGCACCTGCTATGAGCAGGACACAACCTAGTTATGGGTTGAGTTAAAACCCCGTTGAGGTTGGGAGGTGTGAACCCACCATTCAGTTAACATAACAGTAAGCATAAGCCCCACTTAAGACAGAAGGTGTGTGAACCCAGCCAGGAGCATTTGGCAAAATATTGTATTCAACGTGAGTGCTTGTTTGTGGGAAGAGAGACCTCTCAGAAATTGAGGTCACACAAGAACAGCGGGCGTGAGGGAGGCAGCTAAAAGCATGTGACTGAAGAAGCATAGAAGAAACCTGGGAAGAGGTTTGTGTGTCAGGGCTACAGGCTGAAAATAATGCTCTTGGGGCAACCTGTTGCCTGCTATTTGATTCCTTCAGAGACACAACACTTTGTACCTTCTTCGTAGGTGAACAATATTGCATCGGAGAAATATCTGACTACCACTAATTTCTACGCCCAACTGAAACACCCACAGGGTCCCAAACTTTGGGATCAAAAACGGGCAACAGACTCATAAAGGAGATGTTTCTAATGAACGAAGCTGGAAGCTCACACATGCCGTTGGTATAATTAAAACAACCATTCTGGAACTGTTTATATAGACCCTTTCAAGACAGACCTAGATGCTGGTGTGACAGTACTATTCTGAGATGGAAGAGAGGTATAGTACCTTGACAGAGTATTCTCTCTCTCTCGCTCTCTGAGAAAGGAACCCCTAATGATAATCTGAAGCCTGGCTCACAGAACTCTCTTAGAAAGAATAAGTGCAAGCTAAAGAACAGGTACAAGATTAAAAGGAAGAAAGAGGCCATGGGTTTGAAGTTACATTGAAGAGGAAATCAGCAGCTAGACACCATCTAGCCATAAAATAGCATACAGACACAGCTGTATCACAGAGGTAGTTCTCAGACCTGCAGTACCATCCCCATAAGTCTAAGGAAATAGGGATTACAAGTGTTTATGTCAACTTGCATATACAAATAAAAATTAATCATTGCTTAGTGAGGCTTGGATAATGCATGTTTTCAGCAAACAAAGGTAAATCCAAACTCCATGTTTACCGAGCTATTGTATAGCTTGGATAACAAAAGACCTAAGACAATTGGGTTCTGTATTGGGAGACAGATGGGGCTAGAACTACAGCAATATTGAGGCAAAACATTATTTGCACCGTTAACCCTTTAAGTAGAGCTGGTCGAAAAGCATGAGAAGCATTTTTTGATTTCCTGTCACCTTCTGGAACTCAGAATTAGAACCAATCCAAACATATATAGCTGATAAAAAAAAATGGGAGGAAAACTACCAAAAACTTTTGATAGACATTCGATATTTTGAATTTTTAAAAAATGGCTGCCACTTCTACCTATCCATCTAATGGAAATCTTGGCGGCAGCATTACCTTGACCCCAAGGCAAGAAAGAACAGCATTGTATAACAGATAGTCATCTCCTTGGGGGCAGGAACGGTCTTTGTGTCCTGTGTTTGTACAGCACCTAGCACAAGGGGGTCCTGGGCCATGATTAGGGCACCTAGGCACTAGGCAATATGAATAACACTAACTGAATACTAATGCTAGAACACTGTGTACAGTTCTGGTGTCTACATCATAAAAGCAGGTTGAAAAATTAGAGAGGAGGCAGAAGAACCACAAATGTTATTCGAGGGCTAGAGAAAATGGCTTACGGTGAGACTTAATGAACCCAATCTTAAATAGGTTTGATTAGCTAAATACTTCTCAAGAAGAAGATTGGGTGACTGGGCAAGAAAATGGTAGATGAAATTCAGTGCTGATAAATGCAAAGTAATGGACATTGGAAAACATAATCTCAACTATACATACAACATTATGTAGTCTAAGTTATCTGTTACAACTCAAAAAACAGTTCTTGGAGTCTCATAGATTTTAAGGTCAGAAGGGACCATCATGATCATCTAGCCTGACCTCCTGCACTTCATAGGCCACAGAACCTCACCCACCTATTCCTGTAATAGATCCCTGACCTTTAGCTGGATTACTGAAGCCCTCAAATCATGGTTTAAAAACTTCAAGTTACACAGAATCCACCATTTACACTAGTTTAAACCTCCAAGTGATTCATGCTCCATGCTGCAGAGGAAGGCAAACCCCCGTTCCTGCCCCCTGAGTCTCTGTCAATCTGATCTACGGGAAACATTCCTTCCCAATCCCAAATATGGTGGTCAGATGGATGAAAGTTCTAATAGTTCAGATAGTTCTCAGAAAACATTTGTTCAAAGTGCAGCGGCAGTCAAAAAAACTAACAGAATGTTAGGAGGTATTAGGAAAGGGATAGGTAAACAGGCAGAAAATATCATAATGCCATTATATAAATCCATGGTACGCCCACACCTTGAATACTGTGTGCAGTTGTGGTCGCTCCATTTAAAAAAAAGATACATTTGAATTGGAAAAGGTACAGAGAATAGCAACAAAAATGATTAGGGCGGATGGAACAGCTTCCATATGAGGAGAGATTAAAAAGACTGGGACTATTCAGATGGGAAAAGAGATGACTGAGGGGGATATGACAGAGGTCTATAAAATCATGAATGGTGTAGAAAAAATAAACAGAGAGATGTTATTTGCCCCTTTATACAACACACAAACCAGGGATCACACAATGAAATTAATAGACAGCAGGTTTAAAACAAACATAAGGAAGTATTTTTTCCACACAGCACACAGTCAACCTGTGGAACTCGTTGCTAGGGGATGTTGTGAAGGCCAAAAGTATAACTGGGTTCAAAAACAAATTAGATAAATTGATGGAGGATAGGTCCATTAATGGCTATTAGCCAAGATTCTCAGGGATGTAACCCCCATGCTCTGGGCATCCCTAAACCTCTGTAGAAGCTGGAACTTGATAAATTTCCCTATTCTGTTTACTGCCTTTGAAGCATCTGGTGCTGGCCACTATTGGAAGACCGGATACTGGGCTAGATGCATCACCTCTCTGACCCAACATAGTTATTCTTATGTTTTTACTGAAAGGTGACTTGAGTAAAGTGTATTAGGACCTTTACAGGGAGAAAATATCAGGTACTAATGGTCTCTGATATAATTGTGAAAAGCATAACAATAGCCAGTGACTGGAAGTTAACACCAGGCAAACTGAAGTGAAAAACGAGGCACAAATTTCTAACAGCGAGGGTGATTAACTATTGGAACAAATTATCCTGGGAAGTGGCAGTTTCTCTATCTCTTGATTTCAAGACTGGATGCCTTTCTGGAAGATATTCTTTTGTCAAAAACAAGTACATTTGTAGCTGGATGAAATGCTATGGTCTGCGTTATGCAGGAGGTAACACTAGATCAGTGTTTCCCAAACTTGGGACGCCGCTTCTTCAGGGAAAGCCCCTGGCACGCCCTGGCCAGTTTGTTTACCTGCCGCGTCAGCAGGTTCGGCCGATCGCGGCTCCCACTGCCCGCGGTTCGCTGTGCCCGGCCAATGGGGGCTGCAGGAAGCGGCACGGGCCGAGGGACGTACTGGCCGTCGCTTCCCACAGCCCCCATTGGCTGGGCACAGAGAACCGCTGCCAGTGGGAGCCGCGATCGGCCGAACCTGCAGACGCAGCAAGTAAACAAACCGGCCGGGCACGCCATGGGCTTTCCCTGAACAAGCGGCACCCCAAGTTTGGGAAACACTGCACTAGATGATCTAATAGTCTCTTCTGGTCTTAAAATCTATGAAGAACAATATTATTGGTTCCTCTTTGAAAATACAGACTTTCTTCAACCATGTCTCCTCAGGTTCAAGTCCCTGTTCCAAACAGATAACAGGGACTTCCCACATCCAAGGCCAGTACCCTGGCCACCAGGCTATTGGCTATTTTGAGATGGATCATCTTGTTTTTCCTCAAAAATACCTGAAAGATCAGTTTCAGAACAGGAAAATTTTAGTGGGACAGAAAAAACTGTTTCCCACACAGCTATATTCCACAGGGAAAGATTATTATTGTGGGAGAATACAGCAAAATATTTCTTGCAAATATTTACTTGAATTTTTAACAGGTTTACTTGAATTGTGTTCAATTATGTTCATGCCCCCTTTGTGTGCACATTTTACCAGTATACTAGTAAGTGAGATTGCTGGAACATCTGTGGAAAAAGTCAACCTTAAACACATAAAGGAGACAACCTGAGGAAATAAAGTTTTGAATTCATATTCGAGCATTAGCCCTGGTGTTATAGTCAGCCATTCAGAGAACAGAAATGATTTGCATTGTTTACTGCTCAAACAGCAGCCTGTTAAAAATATCCCTGGCTATAGTAGTGATAGTACATATTTACATGGGTTGTGGCCAGTTTTCAGCCATAGTAAAAACAGGGCTGACCCCATTTTAAAATGATTACTTAAGAGTCTGGTCATATTTTAAGTGTCTATGAAATTATGCAAATGAAATTCATACCAGAAAATCAGATTGCTAGATAATTGACCATTAATCTTTGATAAAAGTTTTTAAAAATTAAAGCAATCAGAAATCAGCTTAGCGTACAGTCTCTTGGGCCTTATTTTGGTCCAGAAAGTCTGTACGCTAAGCTGATTTTTGATTGCTTTAAGTTGCAAAAATTGCTTTTTAACCAGTGCAAATCCACGGAAATCAATGAGGTTGCACCTGGTGTAACTGTGGGCAGCATTTTTGTGCGCTTCAATCACCGTATTTTTATTAAAACCCAGTATGTGTGTGGATACTTTGGATTCTGATTTGTTCAAGCACACAATAATCTCTTCTCTAAGCCAGTCAGAATACAGCAAGTTAATAATAATGCTGTAAGCAGAATCCAATTTATTCATAAAAGATACAGTACTGTTTTAAACAAACTGTTCTTTTATGGAAAATACTATTCCTGATTGGCTTATGAAACAGACCTTTGTCTGTTTCAGCCAATCAGAATGGAGCAGGTCAACAATAGTGCAGTTAGTATGTCATGCTGCACGAACATCCATCAGACAAAATGATTTTATCTCCACCCATCATTTATCAAAATGATGTAATACCATATCCCAGAATCAGTGTTTCCTGGTTTGAAACTAAACACAGCTTCACCTGTAACATTTATTTTCCTTATGCCCAACATTTTTTTGGTAGCAGCAGGAGAACCATAATCCTGCAAGAACATTCTATTTCATTAACACTGTCTCTTAATTAGCACATATAGCACTTCCTCAATGTTTATCTGAATTTAATGAGCACATGCTGTAAAACTTTTGTTCCTCTGCAGCCAATGCAGCAAAAGTAAATCAAAACTCAGCTAATTTAAGCAGCAAGTTAGACAGACTTTGCGTACCAAGGAAAAATATGATAATGCTTTCTGCTTCAGGCTGCCCTGTTAAACTACAGCCTATGGTGATCTGAAACTCTCCTTAATTGTTTATTCTTATTATATATTATTTGCACTGTGGTGTAGCACTTAGGAGCCCTAGTCATGGCCCCCCACTATGCTAGGTGCTGCACAAACACAGAACTAGACACGGTCCCTGTCTCAAAGAGCTTACAATCACTTTAAGAAACAGGAGAGAACAGATTCATAGACAGACAGCTGGAAAGCACAAGGAGACAATGCTGGTCAGCATATCAGGCTGTGGTCTCAGCATACTAGTGGCCTTGTCAAGATTTTTGTAGATTTCACGGCAAAGGAGAGTTTTGAAGGAGGATAATGAGGTAGTTTTTCAGATGTTTACATGAAACTCAACCCAACTGTAAGGAGCAGAATGGGAGAAAGTACCAAGGTACCAAAATTTAACAGGTGGGCGATGGAGGCAGATATCATGAGCTGATCAGAGGTGGGAGTCCTCATCTCAATACCGAATGAGAGATCAGATGTAGCGCGGAGAGAGGCTGGGAAGAGCCTTGAAGGTGAAGACAAGTCGTTTATGCTTGAGGCGATAGAGAAAGGGGAGCCAGTGGAAGGATGCAAAGAGAGGGATGATATGGTCCAAGGAACAGGCCAGGAAATGATCTTCGCAGCAGCATTCTGAATGGATAGGAGCGGGGCAAGACTGCATTTGTCAAGGCCACAGAAAAGGATGTTGCAATAATGAAGACATGAGATGATGAGGGCTTGGACAAGCATTTTAGTTGTGTGGGTAGAAAGCAAATCGGCATCTTAGAGATACTAAGCAGAAAGAGTATGCAAGACTTAGACATAGTCAGTCTCCCATGAGGCTGTGTCTACACCACGGATCTTACAGCGGCACAGCTGTACCGCTTCAGCTGCACCACTGTAAGGTCTCCTGTTTAGCCGCTCTATGCCGATGGGAGAGAGCTTTCCCGCTGGTATAATTAAACCACCTCCAAGGAGCGACGAGAGCTATGCTGGAGGAAGACACTCTCCCGCCGACATAGCACTGTCCACAGTGGTGCCTCTGTCGGTGAAACTTATGTTGGTCAGGGGTGTGTTTTTTCACACCCCTGACAGACAAAAGTGCGAGTGTAGATAAAGCCTTAGTGAGAGGTATGAGTTGAAGAGGACACTCAGGTTACGGGGTCCAAAGGGTATTCCTACATTGCAATAGGGAGGTATGATTGCAGCATGCATAAACATACCCGAAGCTAGCTTTGATCAAAGCTAGCTCGAGTAACACAGTAATAATGTTGCAGCTGCTACTCAGTGATGTACCCAGGTCCGTGAAGGGGATGCGGGTGGAGGCTAGACCATGCAGCAATCACACATGGCTATTAGGATGGGCAGGGATGGTGTCCCTAGCCTGTGTTTGACAGAAGCTGGGAATGGGTGACAGGGGATGGATCACTTGATGATTACCTGTTCTATTCATTCCCTCTGAAGCACCTGGCATTGGCCACTGTCAGAAGACAGGATACTGGGCTAGATGGACCTTTGGTTTGACACAGTATAGCCATTCTTATGTTCTTACATGCTGCAATGACACCTTCTGATTGTAGTACAGACATAACCTCAGTTAGATTGGGGATAATAGTGTATTACACAGCTTGATTTTTATAAGGCTAGGATCCTAGGATATTACTCAAACATGTGTGTGCAATTGTGCACTTCATTTATATGTGCAAATACCGTGTGGCTATTTGTGTCCATAAATGGTGAGACACAATGTCTGGTAACTAGAAAGTGCGAAGGCCCGATTTTCCTGTGCATTCACTATAACGGAGCATACAAGCAGGCACACAATTGTGCTTGTGCATAGCACTCTGACCAACCTTTTTTTAAAAGAAAAGAAAACCAGGCCTTCAGTTGAACAAAAGAAAAAGCATCCTCACTGAGAATAATTAACCATGGGATCAGATTACCAAGAAAGTGGTAAATTCTCCATCACTTGAAATATTTACATCAGGATTGAATGTCTTTCTAAAAGAGATTCTCTAATTTAACTACTAGTTAAAGGAGGCAGAAATCACTGGATGAAATTCTCTGCTCTGTGTGATGCAGGAGCCCAGCCTAGATGACCACCATGGTTTCCTCTTGTCTAATAATTCATGAAAAATATTTTGCTGCTATGCTGAAGTTCTTTAAATTAAAACACATTTTAACCTCAGTAAATTATTCAATATTCATAAAACTGTTTATGAAACTACCATTGCACTAAAGTCAAAAATACATTTTCAAAGGAAAATACACCGGCATTTATGGACAAACTGTATCCAGATAGCTCAGATTTGTGCAGGAGTTACAACTCTTCCATCGCACACTGTAATCAAAGCCAACATTTTCTGCAGATTCAGAACAAAACACCA
Organism: Chelydra serpentina; assembly: GCA_037349315.1. Classification (NCBI taxonomy): domain Eukaryota; kingdom Metazoa; phylum Chordata; order Testudines; family Chelydridae; genus Chelydra; species Chelydra serpentina. Next base: position 11,703,424 of record JBAIAC010000026.1, on the reverse strand, counting down.
TTTCATTTAGATATGGATTTTCTAAATGAAAACAGTCTCCAAAATACTTTCTGTAAGTCATGAAAACACATGCAGTTTCTCATGTTTATTGTGAACAGCGGCGCCTCAATCCTTCCTTATGCTTTAGGTTATTTTGCACAGCTCTGGTGGTGCGAACAGCTAGAAAGCTGTCCTAACCGTCCTCTGTCCGCAGGATTATCTTTGTTTAAGGAGAATCCCCTGGGGGACATAAAGCTGATGTCGTGGCTCTATGCCTAGCTCCTAGTACATGGGGTGGTGTCCATGGGAAAAGGGATGTGGTCAGAGCATTCCAGTAATCCCTGGCTCCTGGAAAGGATTCTTGGGGTTGGTCGGCCAGGCAAAACTTAGGGCTTGTCTACACGACGTGGGAAAGGGGTATGATTTATGACGTGCTCTACTGGGTAGCACTCTAACGGCCCTTGGGCACTCTAAAAGGTATCTCGTTTGTGTCATTTGTGAGTGGGACATGAGGTCATGTTGCTTGTTCCTAACGAAAAGTTGGACTGGCTCTATTCCTAAATGTGCCTGGCTCTCAAGCAACACCATTCATCGGCTGCTTGTGCTGTAAGCCATGTTTGTTTGGAGAGACACAGCATGTCAGGGCCCCCCGGCCATGACTGTGTCGAGGAAAAGCACCACTTAAGGAATTAGGACACCAATATTGACCAAAGGCAGGAAACAGACACATGCACCTGGAAACACAAAAGCACATTGCCACTAAACGGTGTGATCATTCTTTTGATCATTTCTTCCCTCTCTTTCTCTTGTGCTAAGTCGCTTTTCAATCAAAAAACATTGGCCTGCTTTCAGCTTTATGTACTAGTGCATCCCAGGAAGCTGAGTAATTATTTCATCCCCTATAGATTTTAATGTCTGCTTAGACACTATGTTGATAGGGGCCATAGAAACTCCTGGAATAGATTAGCAGGTACCCAAGTATACAGGGTGATGGGTCAAACTTCAGAAGGTTGATCAGGGTTCAGGCTGACTGCTGGTCCATGTGTCTATTAGGGAACGGAACTGCCTTATCCACACAGATCCTCAAGTGCACCAAAATGAGCAGCTGTAAAACAGGTGCCAGCAGAGTTTAGCATTGAATTAGATGGCCCAAGTGGTGAATGTAACGGGATGTCGAATGGAGTCAGGCAGGGAACAGCAAAAACTCATCAAGACCTGCAGCAAGCAGGAGAACATCTTCAGTAACAGCAGCAAAACTGACCTGTCTCCTACTAGGGTACCAGAATCACTAAGGGTTCCTGTGAGCTGCACGCTGCACAGGGTGACTGGCGTGACAAGGATATTCTATAACAATGAACTCTGGCAGGATCCTCTCCTTGGTCTTGTTTCACTTCTGTAAATATTCAATCAAGCAGCACTAAATCTAGCCTCAGAGGTGCAAATTGGGCCCCCCTAAATGGCTAGTACCTGAAGCCAAGGGGGTGTGGTATGCAGCCACTCCATCCAAGAACACACGTCAAAATGGTGTCTCAAATGGCAGCCTCTGCCAATTCAGAAGCGATATAGGGTGACCATGTCTCCCGTTTTGGCCGGGACAGTCCCTTTTTTAAGCCCTGTCCCAGCTGTCCTGACTTTTTGGGCAAAACTTGGCATTTGTCCCGTTTGCTCTTGCCAACTGATCATCATCAGTTTGTGTCATTCGTGAGGGGGACATGAGGTCATATTGCTTGTTCATAACTGATGATCATCAGTTGGCTAGAGCAAACGGGAGAAATGCCCAGCTTTGCAAAAGAAGTGAGGTGCGACTCCATAGTGAAGCATGGAGGAATGTGTAGGGGGTGACGCCAGCCCTGTGTGAGGGGAGGGAGGACTTGGGTGAGTAGCGGGGGAGGGATAGCTCAGTGGTTTGAGCATTGGCCTGCTAAACTCAGGGTTGTGAGTTCAATCCTTGAGGGGGCCATTTAGGGATCTGGGGCAAAAATTAGGAATTGGTCCTGCTTTGAGCAGGGGGTTGGACTAGATGACCTCCTAAGGTCCCTTCCAACCCTGATATTCTATGATTCTATGATTCTTGGGCTGGGTGAGTAGCTTGGGCCGGGCCAGGCCCCGCATGGGCTGGAGGATAGGGGGGCGAGCAGCTTGGGCTGGCCCCACGTGGGCTGAGGGGGGTGTCAGCAGCACGGGCCGGCTCCACGTGGGCATGGGGGGGCGAGCGGCTTGGGCCATCCCCACATGGGAGGGAGGTTTGGGTCACTGGCTGATGCCGGCTCCCGCATGCAGGGCGGGCGACACAGGGCTCAGGCCAGCCCCCTATGGAGGGGACAGAAGGGGGCCTCAGGCTAGCCCTAGGAGGTGTCCTGTTTTCCCTTTTGGGAAATATGGTCACCCTAAGCAAGAAGAAACACTGTACACCTCTATCTTTTCTCTGGATTTCCATCCATTTCCCAACATGCAGATAATGCAGAAGTAGTTTTGCCCAACTTGTATGCAAACTCAAGGCTGCTCCAGTTCACACTCAGCTACCTATAGCCCCCAGGGTTGTTTTAACTATTGGAAATCAGTTGAAGCAGAAGCCAACCAGCTATGCCCCTTATTGCTTAGATGTATTCCCCACACTACACCTGAGTGACTACATCAACCCTACATCACCTCACAGTTCCCCATTGAAGGAGGAACCTTCCATGACTGCTTTCTACTGACAGAGGAGTGCAAAACAGCTGTTGTGAGGTTAAGCTGTGGGGGAACAGATAACGTAGATAGCTGGAAAATCATTCCTCACTTAACTAGGTTTAGTCTAAATATTTCAAATTCTCATGAAAAATCTGAACCATCTTCTAGCGAAGATGCTCGATTGGTTGTGAATACCTGAAGTCACAGACAGGCACATGCATTTGCAAGCACTATATGGCTCTGCATGATAAAAACCTCCTCCCCAAACACTGGGGCAATTAAAAAGTACTGTCGTAATAGCTGCAGGAAATCTAAACAGAAAAGGATGAAAACATGGTTCAATAATTAAAAAAAAATCCAAACATTGATTATACATCCACAGGAAAGGCTTCTCTTTTTTGTTGTTGTTGTTTTTTGTTTTGTTTTTTTCCCCTCAACGTTCACTCAAATCTACTTGAAAATGAAGGGGTTAAATGCTGACCGTAGCTGTTTGAAAAGAAGTAAGCAGCTAGGCTGTTGGCAGTAAATGTACTATTTTTATTCCGTTTGTATGATGCCAAGCCTTTTCTTCCCCCCTCTGAACAGCAGTTAGATAAATGTCAACGTTTTAAAATGAAGTGGCCCCAACATTATTAATTCATTTGGTATTCATTGCAACAGCATTAATCATCATAAACTGCGGCAGCGTTACTACACGTGTAATGTGTACTTTCCTAGGAATTTCACTGTAAAGCCCCTGACATTACTAACAATGTAAAACCAATAAGACATTACAGCTAAGCAAAACAATAATAAACACACAACTTAATAAATCATTATTCTGCCCACAAGTATGCTTAAAAAAATAAACTCATTTCAAAACTAGGAGAGGAAAAAACAACAACATGCAATAAGTGACATCAGCAAGTCTGAGGCTTTTGGTTGCAACAAAGAAACAAAACAGCATGCTAATATGACATTTACAAATAATACCTAACCGCAGCCTAATTAACTTATTGTGTGCTTACTAAACTAGCATACATATTATATTAGAAGAAAAACACTTATTTGTTCTGTTGCTAAGAAACTTAAGACATTTGCATATTTAACAAATTGTTAGAGTGTTTTTAAACCAGAAACCATCACTATTTATAAAAGACAAATTTAAAACATGAGATCAAAGACCCAACATTAATTTTTTCTTTTGTCAACTGTCTTTGTTGAATGGCTCAAAGAAGCTGTTTTATAGCTGGCTGATACATAATGAAACATCTGGTATTATTGTGAATTACAGTGGAACCCTGTAATAGTCAAGTTGCCCCCGCCCTTCATTTCTCTTACACCAGTCCATGTATTATGGGCCAAATCTTGAAGTACCCTTGGAAGTCAGTGGAAGCGTTGCTTCACTAAGGACATCAGAATCTGACCTTATAATAGGAATTTCACCTACTTTTCAAAAGGCTGCAGATTTCAGTCTTTGGTAATTGGCCCCCTGCAGCTGTGCAGGGAAAGGGGAGGGACGCACCCTTCTCTCCCCAGCCCAGCACGCATGGAGGAATCCCCGGGTAGCCAAGAGCAAGTATAACTGGCCCTATACCATTGTCATCTCCACAGCACCTGCTAGAAGTGGTGAGAAGGTGGGGCAGCACCAGAGCTCTTTATTCTCATGATCCATGGCTGCAGAATGGATCCTTGGGAGCTGTTGCACCCAGTTGCAATTTAGAGCAGTGCTGAGGCTGCTCTACATTTCACTGAGGGCTGAGTCATCTCCCAGCAGCCTAGAGATGAGGGGAGCACAGACGTGGTTAAAACAGTCCCCTCCCCTCACAGCTGCTCCAAGTGGGGCTCTGTAAGAACTGAGGATCTGAACCAATACACTTAAGTTCAGTTTAACTTCATTATGAGTGACATTTCAAGACATCGGAATCCTTCAGATAGTGGGAATCCAGCCCAAGTGAAACCAAGGGAAAGGCATATAAATTATGACAGGCAAAATGTAAGAGAGAAATTAGGAGGGAATTTGAGGTCCCAGTAGCCCAACACAAACAAGCTATTCTTTACATATACCAGAGGTAGGAAATATGAGTCAGTGAGTCTGCTGGATTACCTGTGAGTGCACACGGCCATCAGAGAGAATGAGGACATTGCAGGGAAGTTAAACAACTCCTTTGTAGCAGTCTTCCTCATACACTGTTCGCAATACCCACCCCAGACCTGCTCCTTCGAGGTAATAAAGATGAGAGGTGGTACAAAAACAAATTCAAACCCAGACCAAGGCATTCACTGGGACAGGACATGAAAAAAAGGCTAACAAGCTCTTAAGAATGAAGTGGTGGAGCTAACAGAGCTATGCAATCTCTCTTTAACATCTGCTAATGATATTTATTTAGACTGAATATTTTAAAGAAACCACATCCATGCAAGTCTTTGAGTGCTGTGACAATTAAAACAACCACCCACCAGTGCCACCAGGCAGTGCAAACACTAACAAAAAATAAATTAATTCTGCTTGGCAGCAGCTTCAGATAGTTAAAGAGCGATAATCTACCTCAGCCAGCCAATACTAAAAACCTCCAGACTCTCCAGAAAAGCCTCTCACTCCCAAGTCAAACCGACACTAGAGGAAAACCGGGATAAGCCCATGCTGTATCAATCGTTAAAATGGCAGTAGGTGGAGAGACCTGTGGTCTTTGTGGCCTAATCCTGTGCACTGGGAATCTCACTCTAGACAAATGGGACTGGGCTCAGCCCTTACATGAATATAAAGGGGCAGCTGGTGTAAATCAGCATAGCCAATGGAGCTACACTGACATACACTATCTACGAATCCAGCCCAACACATCAGAGATAGAGGCAAACCAGCAAGGCTTTGGTCAAGTGAAATCCTGAATCTTCAGCCTCGTTTCATTTCTTTGAGGTAGCCAATAAGCAAGTGGATGAAGCTGAATCAAAAGATGTCATTTATTCGAACTTGGAAACAGCCCCAGAATACGCTGTTTGGGGAATTGAGGTGTCATGGGGCTAGAAGTGAACTTCAGTCTTGGGTTCAAAATTGATCAAACGAAAATGAAAATTAGGAATAAAAGGTCAGTTTTCAATGTGTAAGGAAGTTAGTCAAGGAGTGTCCCAAGTACTGGCATGAAATGTAATAATTATTAAATCACAATATCTCCATTCCGATATTTAATGAGATTGGTCCTATGGGGGAAGATTTTTTAGTGTGAAAATTTAGGAGCACAATGCCCATTAAGGGGCACAAGTCTCAGTAACACTGAATGGGACTTGGGTGCCTAAATCTCTTAGTATTTTCAAAATCTCCCTGCTAGGCCAGTAGTGTGCAATATATTTATTAATGATTTGGAAAGGGAGTTGAACAGTGAGGTAGCAACATTTGCAGGTGACAGTTATTTCGGTCAGCCAAATCCAGAAACAATTCTGTCATCAATGACTATTTCCTGAGATTTCAGCACTGGTGTTTGGGTTTGGATCTGATTAACCAGAGCTTTTCTTATCCTTCGATCTCACACCCACTGTGCAGCATCTCACAAATCCACTCTTGGCAGGGATTTCACTTTTCAATGGGCTCTGCCGCAGAAATGTTTCACTTCACACTGAGTTGTAGAGCTGGAAGAACATGTTCAAGAAAAATGCATACATCCTAAAAGGCTTTGTGGGTTCAAAACATACACACACAGTTCCATGTTCTACGGCTACAGCTCTCTTTTCAATTTGTAGGCAGAGGCTGCCTACAACATGGGTAAGTAACAGTGTTGCTTCAGCTCCAGCTACTCAGCTGGAGTGCTTCTGCTGAGAGAATGCAGGAAAGGGTGATGTGTGGAACACACAAGCTTCAATCTTGGCCTCAGGCAGTTGGCTGGTTCGCTTTGGTTGATTGTTAGGTATTTACCAAAAAACATCAAGGAAAGCGTGTGTGTTGGGCAGGGTAGAGCATATGGACCTTCAGGGTTGCTGGAGGAGGCTTGCTTTTCTGACTTCCTTAATGCTAGCCGCAGGAACCCACCTCCTGAACACAGTGGGAATTGGAAAGCAGTTTAACTTTGGGGGCTATATTAATCCTGCTTTGTTTGTTGCTGGGCTGACAGGCATGTCCCTGTCAGGGAGGGAAACCATTTTATGACAGCCATTCCTCCCCATTATAGGAAGCATCTGGTACAAAAACCGAGGTTCTTCCTGGCCAACAAGAACAAACGTGTATCAGCCAAGAAAAGGCCCAGCCATTATAATGTATTATACAACGGACTGTAGAGGATCTAACTGATAATGAGGCCCCACTGTGCTAGGCACTGCATAAACACATAGTGCGAGGCCATCTTCACCTTCAAGAGCTTCCACTCTAAATAGGCAAAGAAAAATGGCAGACTGGGACAGCAAAGGGAAGCTGCTCACAACTCTCTAGTTACAATTAAACAACAATTAAAATCTGGCAAGGTCACTGATACAGGGTTTTATAACAGGAAGTATTGGGCAACCTTAACATTAAGCAGCACTAGCAGCCCTGACTCTAATTAGCAAAATCCCCAAACACAAAGATCAGAGTAATGGCCCAATCCCAGCAACCAAAGGCTACAGTTTCCATTTGAAGTGGAAGGTGCCAGTTCTGGCCAGGAAGCCTTCCCTTGCAGCTCTGGGATGGAAAAGGGGATCATGTGTCCTTTGGGAGATATGGTCAAGCAATTGAGAAAGAACTCGCTCACATGTTTGGGTGTCACGAGACTCCCAAGAGATACCATAACTCAAAGGAAATCTCTATCACAATCCTCAAAGGTTCCAAAGTCATATTGTATAGGGATGGGCCAAATCAAAGTTTACTCTGGATTAGGGGCAAGAAGGCTGGATGGAATGCCTAATTCAGCACTGCATGGTTGAAAGTAAGGGATATTTACCTCTTAGAATTACCATCTGTGCCTGTATAACCCAGCAGGCTCGCAGAGAGCACACAGCCCACTAAACAAGTAAGCAGTTTCCAGGTAACCAACAAAATTAATTTTTATTTGCTCTAATTTCATTGGAAACTTTTCTTGTTTGTTTGTTTGTTTTTTGGTAACATTTCAACTTTGGAGCAGTAGGCCACTTGGAACTAATTGATCTTCTCCGTTCCTTAAGTAGCACACGACAATGAACCAAAGACACAGTTTGTTTTGTATGCGACACCATGTCTGATAGCTGCATACCATCATAATGGAAGTGATTTTAAACAGAAGTGAACTAGCAACTTGGAGAATAAATTAAAAAGAAAAAAAGTCAAGATTTAGAAAAAAGTTCCCGTTATTAATTTAATTTTGGATTTTCACACAACAAAAAATTGATAATATTTTGTGTGGTTTTGGAAAAAATTGAAAATGGGTCCATTATGAACACATCAAAATGGAAACAAATTATTTTTATTGCAAAAATAAATTCTCATTTTTCAACTAGCTTTACTTTCCACTTGCTTCTGTGTAAAACACTCATTAATTAAATAGGTTTCATAATATATTCTCATATACAAGCTTTCTGGCTCAGTGCCTTTCACTTACCTACCAAAGAGACAGGGTTGAGGATGTGCGGTTTCTGTCTACATACTGAAGAATAGTGGTTCCAAGTTACATAAAGAGTAGATAGTTTTCCAGGAGATGTGGCCTGATTAACATCTCGCTTACACAATGATTTTTTAAAATGTTTTTCTGTAGTACATTTTACTCAGCCAACTTTCACCTCTCCTTTATATACCGGACTATGCACAGAAATTTCTTCAAGCAATTAATCCATGCTATTCCCTTTTCAAAACCAATCATTTTAATTTGGAAAAATGGCTGCAATAGTCCACATATGTGTTATGCTTCAAGAAGTTTCTCCCCCACTGAAAGGTGATGTGTTTTACAATATATTTACAATTCAATTTAATGTGTAATATGTATTGTAAAAAAGAAAAAGTGTTGTAGATCCTATTTTCTGCATGTAGACTCAGACTGAGTCAAGAACATTCATTTTTAAAACTCACTAAATGTAATGACTTAAGTAGCCTATGGCTTTGCATGTCACTAACCCACATTATAAAATCATAGGGTTCAGAATATATATTTATGCATTTTGCAAAGCCCCTAAATATACATTTTCTTTATTGACCATAATGGTACCATTATGATAGCATAAACCATGATGGATTACCTATCTTGTGAGTATTCAGATCTTCCAACGAGACATTATTTACTTTTTGAAGAGTAAATACTCACCCACAGGGAATTAACAGCAATAGCCATAAGAAACTACAATTCAGTAAACAGAGAAATACCGTGCAAGAAAGCAACTTCAGGCTAAGATTCGGTCCTTAGAGCACCCCTGTGGCTCAGTAAATCAGGGCATGTGAGATCAACCTTACGCCTGGTCTGCCCAGTTTTTGGACAACTATTTCATTAAGATATGTGATTTTTTTTTAAACCAAAATAATTATACTAGTACAACCCCTAGTATGGGCAGAATGACACCAGTATAAAGGTGTCTTTGCCCTGGTCTACACTTAAACTTAGGCTGACATGGCTACGGTGCTCAGGCATGTGAAAAATCCACATCGTTGAGCGCTGCAGCTATGCTGACCTAAACCTTTGGTGTAGACATGGGTAAGTGGACAGAAGCATTCTCCTGTTGACCTGGTGACCTTTGCTTGGGGAGGGCCAGGATAGGGGCATACTCCTTGTGTCATTGTGGTGTGCTTCTAACACTATGGAGTTACAGTGGCATAGCTGCACTCAGCAACTACGCTGTTGTAACACGCCCAGTAGTGTAGATAAGCCCTTATACTGGTATAACTTATTCCCATGAGGGAGGCCTGGTCTACACTACAAAGTTTTGCTGCAGTAGTTATGTTGGCTAAGAGCATGGGGGAATAAATCATACCCCCTACCTGACCTCGCTAAGCCAGGAAAACCCCTATAGTAGACAACTATCCCAAAAGAAAAGTGCTTCTGTCAGCGTAGCTAATGTCCTTCAGAGAGATGGTTAAGCTATGACAGCGGAGGAACCCCTTCTGCATCTACACTCAGGGGCTCTTCCAGCGCTGTAACCCCTGTAGTGTAGACAAGCTCCTTTATAAGAGTATAACTGAATCCAAACTAGGGGGGGCTGTACCATTTAACTATATCAATATAGGCAAAGCAGTACAATTTGTATGTAGGCCAGCTGCTTTACCGCATTCGTTGAAATACCTAGACACATGGAGACAAAGTAAAGGCAAAATGTCAGCGATATTTCTGTGTCTTATTATGTCACAACCGATCTAGGTTTTGCAAGTTAATGGCTACTATCGCTTTGGACTGACTGTCAAATTAAAGCCAGCTTCTGCACTCCTCATACAGGACCATAGCTTAGCACTAATTCTGTATCATCAGTAAAAGAAACTTAGTTTGATTGAATGTTGTTCCCATGGTACCGTATATTGTTTCCTGAGACAGACCATATTTAATCAGCTTTAAAGGAAAATCAAAACCAAATGCCTCTAAGATTACAATCTAAGAGCCTGATCATCCTCCTAGAGTGAAATGACACACAGTGGAGGAAGTTCTGCCAGAGAATGCACTGAAATTGAGGGTCCCATTGCTGCATGTGATTGTCTCCTTAAGCAGCATGCTGTCTACCTAGTGCATAGCAAAGAATGGGCAGTCTACCAGGGCTCAGCTTATCCATAAGGCGGCAAAAGGCTTGTTGTTAGACTTGTTGTAAAAGGTCCAGTTCGCATTGCTCTACTTAGTCTAGGTAGGAAGCAGTATGGAAAGAGTTTATTAAGACTAGGCATGGTATGCGCCACTGCACCCACTGCTGGACAAAGTGGAAAACTGCACAGGCAAGCTCGACAATGGAAAACACAGGGACTCTGTTAGTGACTGGCACTATGCATCAAGAAGAGCAAGAGAAAAAACCTCTTCAGGTTCAGGCTGACGGGCTGTGAGTTAGTATTGTACAAGTCTACACATACTTAACATAGCACATACAGCCAGTGAAAGCACAGCTCTCCACCAGATGGGTTCAGCACAACTGCATAAAATTAAAACTGTCTGGGCTGGTTTTAATTTATACTCTCCTAAGTGCCAGCACACAATGCATTTTTTATTTGGATGGAGGTAGGGAGAGGGAAGGGTAAGTGGCACAGAGGAAGACAAGGCAGCTGGGTTTTCCCTAGAACACCTCCCTTTTGTAAACTTATGCCCTTGTTTTGCCAGCTACAGACGTACTGTTAGAACTGTGCAAAATGTTTACAGGGAAATTCAAAATGCTTTGGAGCTTTATGACATTTCAGAACACATTCAAAACTGGAGTGTTTGGAAACATTTTTTACACTGTTAGGGAAAAATTTTCAGTGACAATGGTTCAGTTCTAAGGGGAAAAAACCTGGAAAATATTTCCGTGGTTATATGTTGCACATTTCCTAAACCAAATTCAGGGTTTGGGGACATTTTGCATAATTCAGAACAATCTCATGAAGGAGGTGGGATGGGAAAATGGGGGAAATGAGAAATGTTTAGAAATTTCACGTAGTATTAGCACATGCTGTTTAACGCATTTATTGCTACCCTCCTCAACACACTGCACATCACCCATTTCTATGTACACTGGATTATTCTCCTGCTCAGTTACAATTTTTTGGCCAATTGTCCATATTTTAATCCATAGGACAGTGAAGCAGTAGATATTTTTGTAGCATCTTGTCTTATCTGCAAACCTATGTATCTGAGAGAGAAAGATTTATGTTTAGACATGACTAATTTGGCATACAGGCCCTCAAGATTTCCTGGTAATGAGTTTTGGTTTTAACAGCTTGCTTTGTAGCACAGTAAAGTCAGTGGGAATGTTTCCATTCACTGCAAATAGGCATTGGATCAGGCCCAAGGTTTAGAATAGACAGAACATTACAAATGTTTTTTATATAAACATTAACTTATGCATATACTACAGTAAAAGTTAATTCTTGCTGTAAGCGGGAAAATAATTTATGATCCATTTGTAACTAATTCAAGTATTAATTTACCCTCTTTTCCTGCTCACACAATACCCACAAGCTGACTGATTTCTTCAGATCTATTTGTGAATTTGACAAGGAGTTTTTTCAAACGTTTTACTCTATGGATCGAGAAGAGTATTTAAAATCTGAGTTGTTTTGCTTAGTTATGCTTGCGTGGATGAAATCACACGGCATTGTTTTTTGTTCAGAGATAGGATAAACACAAGGATTTCTTGCAAGAATTTGGGAGTGTGTTACTGTTAAAGTTGGTTTCCACACATATTTGGAAATTTGCAACTGGAAATTCACGTGTGAAAATTTGTGCAAGTAAGATCTGATCACTTGAGTGTTCATGGAAAAACAACAGGGTGCAAGCAGGACTAAAGCAAACTCATTGACAACTTCAGATTAATATTTATTTGCAATGAAAAATGTGTCAGTATGGACTCTGCACTAAATTGTGCTACCTACCAATATCCAAAGTGTACCTAAATTTTCCCTACTATTTCATTCTTTTGTGATGCTTACTCTGTAGTTCACTTTGAAAGCCACACAGTAACAGTGAAGCAAACATAACTTTACAATAAATCAAGTATATTCAGTGATTATTCAATCACTGCTTTAGCTCAAAGCCTTGCACATATGTATTCAGCCCAAGTACTAGGAGTAAAAGAATGACACTTCTTGTTTGGAAAATAATAGCTGTGTTGTGTGTTTAAAAATATTTGTAATGAAAACTTCATTATAAATATATATAACTCACCATCCATCATCTATAAACATGGAATCTTGGAAATGAAAAACTGTCTGTATTTAATTTGATGGACTCACTGTGTATTGTTCCTAACCTGTAGGGGTTGGGGAAGCTACACACATACATACTTGAAAATAGGCAGGTAAATTGAGGAGCATCACCATGCCTTTAAATCCTGGGAATACTTATTTTAAAATGATTCCAAATAAAATGCGACTGTTTCCCAGCAAGCTAAAGATTCCATTGTTCAGTCCAATTAGCATGACTTGGTGGTCTTTTTGTACTGCCTCTTGCATTCCAAGCCTTGACGCATCTGCTACATATTTTTAATTTCCTTTTATATTTATTTATTTCCCCAATTTGGTTTCTAAACTCCATTTCTTTGTGGTTTCCTGGAGCCCCGATGACAAAGCCACATATTCTGTTCCTGTCCTTTATGGCACTGGCAAACATATGAAATTTGTTTCTAATTTTTACGTCTGCCAAAAGCCTTTCCTGGATTAACAATACACTCCAGCAAAACTGTTAGGCCCTCTCCCACTAATGCCACAAAACAAACAAAACCAAAAAGGAAATCAAATAGACTAAAATACAGCGTAAATATTTTTGCACTTTTTAGCTTGCTTAACTTGAAAACAAGGTTTCACTTTCTGGCATCGCGTATTTATCGGTTTATATTTAGAAACAAAAAAACTTATGATACAAACAAAAGGAAAGGAAAAGTTGAGCCTTTTCCTTCTTTGCTGGTTATAGACGTCATGTAAATATGGCGAATATCTCTGGAGAAATTGAGGAAGCTCGTAGAATACAATTTCCTCACTCACACATCAGACATTGCTTATTTACCCAAATGCTACAATTGATGGGTCAAAACCCTGAGGTCCTGCATCAATGTTTACTAAGGAACATTCCTGTCAACCTCAACAGTTTCTCCCCCATTTAACTTGATACATCTACAACTGATATTTGTTGTATCCATCTCAATTTTTAGGATAGTTGATGTAATCTTCCCAATTTTTACAGCCATGCTAGGGGGAGCCCACGGTATCGTTAACTCGTAACGAAACTGCATCAACCCAGAGAATAAAGGCTTCAGTTCAGTGAAGCACTGAGGCAGATGCTTAATTATAGGCACATGAGTAGCCCCACTGAAATCAATAGGCCATTGCCCTCATTGGATTCAATGGGTCTACCCCCCTATTTAAGGTTAAGTCTATCCTTAAGCACTTCACTGGGTCAAGGCCCTAACTGAAGTTTTTAACTTTCACATGGTGCAGCAGGTCACAGTTTGGCCCTGAATGTATAATACTAAATGATATACACAGGCATGGAACAGAACTCCAGATCTGAACCCCTCCTACCTTCCAAATTTTGTGAGGGTCAATGATCATTAGTGGTAGTAAAATGGTAGTGCGAAGATGCCCCAAGCAGTTACTAGTGCTCTACAGACACAAGATACAGCCCTTGCCTTAAGGACTTTGCAATGTGGAGAAATCCAGAGCCAGAACCCAACTTCACAGCTTTGGTGTGAAGGATAAGGAATGTATATCAACATTGTGTAAATCTGAGGGTGCACTTCCACAATCTTATCACATGTAGAACCAGTTTTGCAATGGAAGGATCAGGTCGTAACAGAGTCTCCTCAGAATGCCTGAGGCTGGGCTGAAGCTAGGCAGACCTCATCATGGGTTTCCCTCAGATCATGGCTCGGTTTTACAAATATTCCCCCGCATCAGCACACGTGGCCATAGCTTTGAGTTTAGAACAAAACCCAAAAGTTTTTCTGCTTTCCAGGTTCGGTTATGGAAGTTTTACAGGGTTCAGTTGAGAACACAGGTTTTTAAACTTTGCTTGGCCCATCACATCCCTGGTAATTTCTCTTCACTTTTAACTGTAAAGGAATCTGTTGGCAAGAGATTTCAGCTATACAGACGTCTAGAAACTAATCTGCCCACATACACGCATGTTCAGCCTATGTTGTACTGCAGGTTCTTCCAATATAGATTAAAGGTTAATGTGCTATATGGTTCTGCAAATGATTCTGACCTTTACTTTTTAGTTGTTATATAAGAGTCGTATTTCCAAGGAGGAGAAACATGTGGATTGTATCTGCTGTTGAAATGCATTTGGAAAAAAAACAAATCTATCGACAATAAAAGGAATTTAAAATTTATTTGCACATCTGCTAGACCATACCTCCTATCTGCATTTTCTTTAGATATGATCCATGATAAGGGCAAGGTATCTGTGAAAGCCACTGTGATTTAGGGAAATGAGCACAGAGTTCTAATTCCTGCTCTGTCACTAATTTGCATCCGTGCCCTCATGCAACTCACTTCAACTTTCTATCCCAGTTCTCCAATCTGGAAAATGGGGATAACATTAATCAGACCTGCCTCCAAGAGGCTGGCTAGATAAAATTGATACAACATCTGACCATGTAAAGCAATACAATAGTTATTTGAGGGTTAATAACCTAGCCATTAACCACATGCCATGGGTGAAAACCTTGAGGAGTGTCACAGGACTTTTGGTCACATAACTCAAAAGTTACTTTGGTATTAAAATTAATTTGATGGGCAGCAACCCACGCTATGAACTCTAATTTTGAGCATGTCACGCAAGCACTGAAGTTTGCAAAGTGGCTAATGCAATGCACACACAAAGCACTTAATGGAAAGGATCTTAGATTGCATGCACTGCTGTGGATCCTGAGCAGCCTTATAGCTCAGAGTACCACCCCAAGATACAAACATGTGTTGCATATCAGAGACTTCAATTTGTCCCCTTGTTTGCATTTCTATCTGGTAGACAAGCATATTTTATCATCATGCTTATTTCCCCTTCCTAGTCTTCCTCACTCCTCTCCTCTTCTCCAAAGGTGTGTTTGTTGTTTGGTCCCCGCCCCACCCCCGGCAACAACCCATGGCAAGTGTCTTTCAGAAGAATTTGCCTTTTCACCCATTTGTGGGAGTGCAAGACAGAGCGCCAGTCTCAATCCTGAATGTGCCGTCCCTTTGTCAGCATGAGTCAGAAATGTGACATGACTTAAATATCTATTTTTGTATGGATATAGATAAACATGATTTGCAAGAGGAGTCAAATTAACAATCAATTACATATTAATGGGCTCTAATCAATAAATTAATTTGACTAAAAGGAGGAGGGCAAGGAAGATGGAGGAGCTGGAATTTAAACAACAGGGCCATTCGGCTGTAAAGAAGCTGCTAAGCTGCTGGTGGAAAACTGAGCAGTCCTTTGTGGAAGAGGGCAATTTTCCCTCTCCCTCCCTCCCCTCCCCTGTTTTTGTAAGATGTAGAGTGTGTTTATTAAAGAATAAAGCCGAACAATTATTACATTCACAGCAGATTGGGTCCCTTCAGACAGCTGCATGCTTGAACTGTGTCCATAAGAGTTGTGTCAGCCTGCTCCCTAGCGTTGCTAGCAGCGCGCAGCATCTGACAGGAGCTAATGCAAACCCGACACCCAGTTCGTGTGCCTGAAGACAACAGCCCGCTGCTCCAGCTGCACCCAGTTAGAAAGAGATATGAAGCCCCCAAAATACTCTTGCTATCTTCTGGGTGGCAAGGAAATCTCAATTATACACACAAGGGATGTGGTTAGTGGGGGAAAGGAGAAAGAATGTTTAAATTGTATACGTAAATTGTTTTGTTTTACAAGCTGGAGTAAATCAGCACATTTGCAGGCCATATTTATCTGATCCACTCAATAATAATCTTTTTGAATGAACACCATTGATGTGGTATTTATGCCTTTGCAAAACATAACCAATCCCCTCAATTCAATTAAGGCATTAGTGAAAAATAAGAAATTTTGCTCCTGGGCTAGTCACTACTGCCAGAGAGTCACATGAATATCTGCTCTGCTGCCATCAAAAGATTGAAACTGAAGAACACACTTGACAATTGAGAAACTCAGAAACATTCACTGATTTCTACCTACTGATTTCTCCCCAGTTGCAGGTCAAGGGAGTTACAGTGATGCAAAACTAAGGTAAGAGAAAAGAATCAGATTCTCTGATTATCTAGCATAGGTTTCCAAGTAATGGGCCCAATCCTTCAGTCTTTTCCCAGAAAAAGCTTCCACTGACTTCAGTGGGAATTTTCCTGACTCAAGATGGCAGGATCAGGTCCAAAGTTCTACCATGGGGTTTTGCTTCAAGTTCTCTGAGTTCACGGCTGCGTGCCTTCCCATTTCTGCTTGCATAATGCTGGGTTTATAGGGCCCTGCTGTTGTTTATGTATGGAGAGAGAAGGGAGATGGCTACAATCTCTCCTCCTCGATAGGTCTCCTAGACAGACTTCACCAGGAGTGGACCTGTTACAGATATGGAACCTAGACGCAAACTAAAATTGCTTTCCCCAATGGAATAATGCCATACGAAGAGGGTGATAGGGCAAGCACCTTCCCTGAGGGAGACCTTCCCTGGTCCTGCTAGTGGATCTAGCTCAATCTCAGTTACACCTGTGTAAATCAGAATCAACTCCAGTAGAGTTGCAGCTCAAACTCAATTGCAATAGAATCCGATGCCTAGATCTTCAGTTAAATCATGATAACATAGCACAGTCTCCTCATGCTTACAGCCCAGTGGGGGAAAAGGTTTCTTTGGAATGTTCTGCTGAATTATTTTGAAACATCGTCTTCTGAAAAAGTCAGTATAGCCACTAAAAACAGGAAACCCATTCTAAAGGGTAAATCCATAGAAAAACATGTTTGACTCATACAGGCAAAGATCCAGGTTTGGCTTTCAGTAGAGGCCTGGAAGGCCCTGCAGAGAGTAAGCTGATGAGAATTCATCAGGGAACATGCAGACTAGGGAGTGTACTGATGAGAGATGTACTATTTAAGCAATAGTCCTCACTGTTGTGGGCCTTTCATGACAAGATAATTGACACTAGTGAGAGTTATGGCCCCTGAGCTGAAGGTCAGGGTCCATAATGGAAGGCAAGGTCACATATATCACAGAAACATCCATAACCAAAGGGGCTATTGTGAATAGCACTTATAAAAGTGTTGTTGCAATCCCCAGACCTTTTTTAAACAATACGTTGGAAATCAGCTGATTTGCTCCTGAAGATTAATGCAGACTTCATTCTCTCCTTAAAAAGAAATGATACAAAATCTGGACATTCCAAGTGGCATCTTAGATGAGTTGGAGACAACTGGAAATACTATCTGAATGGCTGAGTTTCATTAAATACAATTGAATATTCATTTGATGTAAGATGCGTCCCCGAAATTGGTACAGTCATGGGACACTGTTACTGATTTGTGTATGGCTGTTAGAGGTGGGAGAAATTGTCTATGATATTTTCATAAACAAAAAATGTAATTCACTTTGTTGGTGTTTTTGTCGTTTCTACAAATATTCAGCCAACTGCTAGCAGGAATGTTCACAGAAACAGCAAATCTTAAACATTGGAGAATATTCATGAAAAGTGAGTATTGAACCACTGAATGTCAGTATTAAAAAAATAAGCTATTTATAAAAAAAAATTACACTAATCCAATTGGGGAATAGAGAACAATATGGTGTTAACCCTACGTAGCTAATCAAAACTAACATTTTGAATATCCAATAGCAAATATTCACAACTAACAATGTACAGAGCAAAAATTATTTGGTAGAACAATTCTGAATCATGAATACTGTATATTCAAGAAACCCTTAAACTATTTCTTGACAACTAGTGATCATTTTAAGGAGGTATATTTAGCAAATGCATTATTCACTATGAATTAGTTCCTCAGCTCCAATGGCAACTCTAGTAGCAATCAACATGGATTTACAACCACACAGTAACGGGGAATTGGTCTTTCCATTGTCATGTTTATAGTATATCACTATTTGTTTGAACTGGATAATACCGTATCTCACATCTAACTAAGCCTCTTCACTGGGCAAGTTCTACACCAATTTGTTTGCACAACTCAAACTCAGGATATTTTATAAAAACACAAAGGAGACACACTATATGTTTGCACCATTTGTTTTACTATTGGATAAACTGGATTTCTCTTACAGCAGAGGAAATTAGGGAGACCAGATGTCCTGATTTTATAGGGACAGTCCTGATTTTGGGGTCTTTTTCTTATATAGGCTCCTATTACCTCCCACCCCCTGTCCCGATTTTTCACACTTGCTGTTTGGTCACCCTGGCTCAGGAACTCCACTGAAGTCAATAAATGACACTGGTGTAAATCAGAGAGGAATCATTTCTTGAATACTTGTTTTTTAGTAAAAAAAAGGGTGGTTTGTTGGATCCTGGATGTGCCTGTTACAACTGTCCCTTAACCTCATTTACATTCATACTTGTTAAAAAAAATACTTCCACATTCTAGAATGGTGGCCCCATATGCTCCAGTAAATACAATGTTAAAGCCTGACCTTGCAAGGTCATAAGTGCCCAAGGACCCTTGTGCCTATGCGGAGTTCCAGTCCTTGCTTGCCTAATCAGAGTCATGAGCTCCAGTATTAGGGACCATAGGGGCACAATACTATGCTAGATTTAAAGAAAGGTGATAGCAACTGCATGGTTTATGAATCTTGTGTGATTTCTACAATGATTCTAGCCTTATGAGCCGGATTTTCACAAGAACTCAGCTGTCATTTAGGAACAAGCACTGGCCAAGTTTTCAAGAGTTCAGTATATGGGGTTCCTTTGAAAATCTAGCCACAGGCCCCATACTGGCAGTGGCTGGGTGTTGAGCAATTTGGACAATCTGGTCCTTCTGTGACAGGAGCACAATTCTGTTGAAAAGCTGGCCCCAGCCACGGGCACTGACCTCTTGAAAATGAGGCCCCACACCCCCATGTCTGTGAATTACACACATTAACTCTGCAGTATATAGGACATTTAAATCATCCTCACGGCCTGTCCTTCATGTGGTTTTATTTTCAAACAGAGAGACGCGAAGGAATAGGCTCCTATATGGTTTTGGTTTCACAGCAGTATTGGAAAGCTAAATTGCAGATGGCAATTGATCCTCACGCATCTCAACAAGGCACACAGAATAGGCTGACAATTAGTTCTCAATCAATTCATTAGGCTAGTATTATGTAGGTATCACTTGAAAAAGACACTTTTCTTAATGGTTTCCCTCTTCCGCATTGTGTCGTCCAAACCTCTATGTTCCCTGCAAACGTTATTTCAAGTGCAATAGGCCCCTGCAACCCCTGGAATTACATACAGCACTGCAGTATCTCTTTGCATGGAGTTTGTTATCAGGCTCTTTAATTCCATCTTTTAATAGGCTGTGTTGAGCGAAGGCCACGTCCAGACCCCCAAGCAGAAACTGAAGGGGTAATGGAGCTAATGTATTAAGCTTTGGCTAAAGAAAGGCAGCTGCTTTATTCTGCAGCACCCTCTACTTGCTGCATCCCATCATGGCAATAGGACACCTTGCCTCTATAACCTGCAATCACTCTTTCATAGGTCGGACCATAGGATCAATGTAAAAAAGGACGTGTGACGTTGTAAGGAAAGCCAAGACATTCAAAGCTAGAGTTGACAGTCTGTACTGAACTCCGACTAATTTGGAAAACAAATAAAAAAGGAATGATGGGACAAATTAAGGACGAAGTATCAAGCTGTGAAGTTCTTAGATTTTTATCACTCTAGGTCAGACCCTTAAAATGATTAAAGCTGAATTTCTCAGACTACTTATAAACAGAAATAGCAGAAGGTGGCATGGAAGTTTATACGATGAATATTTAAATGAGAGACCTGCGCAGCTCTAAAATGAGAACATTTCTGTATTTACAATTAAAATAAAAAAAATAGTGCATTTTCTACGCCAGTGACTGCTGTTTTCAGCGGGGAAGCAGTGCACACACAATGTCGCTAATACCAGTACCAGATAGAACAGAGCTTCCCTTTGGAGTCTGCACATACAATGTATATTTGATCCAACAGGTAACAAAACAACAGCAGCAAATAAGCCAAAGCTAGACAAGACATAGTTGCTGCTAACTTGGGCCATGCCACTAGGCTTCATAAACCTGCCCAAGGTAGAACACTTTTCTAAAGTGCCTATGCTGGCCTGATGGTCAAAAGTTTAGGCTTGAATCTGGATGTACACCTAGAAGTTAGTGGGAAGAGTTATTGATGTCCCTGGGCTTTGAATCAGGTCTCTTGTCTGCATTTGAAAATTGGGCCTGCACAATTACGCTAATTAGATATGCAAAATCACCGGTTTTGCATCATTATTCATGTTGCGATAGCACCTAGAAGCCCCATCCATGGACCAGGGCTCCATTGTAGTGAGCACTGCTCAGACACAGAACAAAAAGATGGTGCCTGCCCTCAAGGAGCTTAGATCTCTAACTGGTCATTTGTGCACACATTACTAGAACCGTGAGCACCAACGTGCACAAAACTGCAGGCAATTCCATGCCCAGACCCCTGAAAACAGGGCCTCCGATAGTCGTGCACCTTATTTTTGCCTTAAAAATGTGGTAAAAATTATTCATTCTTACAATATTGATGGGGAAAAGTTTAATAGAAGTTTTAATCAAAAACACTTCCACCAAGTTAAAATTAACCTCCTAAGTTAGGTTTGTATTAAGTTTCATGAATGCAATGTAAAAAGAAAAATGAAACAGCCTTATTCTGCAATATCAGGCCATAAATGTGTTATATTTCAAATGAACCATTACGGCCGAATCTTGCAAATTTTTATTGATGTGGTTAGTCCTATGTGCTACTTATGAAAGCAAGAGCTACTCACATGAGTAAGAATTTGCAGGGCCAGATCTTTCATTTGTGTAGAATGCCTGCTGACAACCCCTAGGTGAACTCATTTTGTTTAATTTCTTATCCATTTGAACATTGTGGGATTGAAAGTTCAGCTTAAAAAAAATCAAACATTATTGGATTAATTTTCCATTTAGAAGAGAAAGTGAAAAAGTAGAAAATATTCAATGAAAAAAAAATCAAGGTGAAAAATGTAGCAGAGCTTGGAATCAGCGATGTTACTCTTGGGAGTAATGCAAACAGGTTTTGACCTCTTTTGCTTTGCTCCTTTAATAGAGAGTGCCTACCTATCTAGCGATATTTAAACACAGACCATCTACCCAGCAAACAGTTGCTGACTCTCAGGATGTTTTGCCATAGCTATCAGCCTCACCATCTCACCTGCCATGCTGCCAATCATCCCCCTGCTGTAGCTGCACATTACAACCCTCTCTGTGGGGAGCTAATATAGCGGTGGAGGAAATAAGGCTGCTCCAATTGGCATTAAACTCTAGGAACTTTCTCTGCAGACTTTAGGATTGTGCAGGCAGAGGAATAAAGGGGGCGCAAGGAACCCATCTCTGGCTATATCTCTGCCTCTCACAGAGCACAACCATCACAGAGCCCTAATTATACAAAGCTGCAGTGAAAGGGCTTCCATGGCACAAGGCAGATGGAACACATCGCAACAGACATCTGCTCCTTCTGCCCTGTCTCCTCCGTGGACCTGGGGATGCTCTTCACACATTCCTCGCCCCTCTGGTGAAAGCCACGCTGACAGACACACCCCCACCTGCTATTTTCCTCAGCAATCTCCCTCCGTGGGAGTCCCACAGCAGAAAGGGGAAAACATTAGTTTACCAGCCAGAGTTCTGTGGCATTGGGGGCAATGCCTCCACTGAAGCCATCTATCTAGAACACCTTCAATCTGCAGCCTCACAAGAGGGCCCTGAGCCTCCAGGCTCCCTCAAGGTTACGGGGAGGAGCAGAATGATACCAGTCTGGAGACTCCTTCCACCTCCCTGCCTACAGAACCAGGATTCTCTGGATTCCCACAGTATCTGTCCAGGGGCGCCAGAGGTGCAGTAAGATACTTTTCCCCCTCAGGAATATAAAAAGAAAATTAGGGGGAAATATAACAAGAATTAAGAATTCTTACCAGCTGGAAGGAAGGGAGCTCCAGCAGCTGATGATAACAAAATGGCTGCATTAGGGCCACAGCTGTGTGTGTCTGCCAAATTTAAAGAAAAGCATGCTGGGGGAAAAGTTCCTACAGGAGGAGAAGAAGGAAGAGTTATCAGAGTACAAGTAACCACTATTGTGGTGTGTGTACTGCTAGTATGTCTAGGGTGACCAGATGTCCCGATTTTATAGGGACAGTCCTGATATTCAGGGCTTTTTCTTACATTAGCACCGATTACTCCCTACCCCCTGTCCTGATTTTTCACACTTTCTATCTGGTCACCCTAAGTATGTCAGAGATTCCTTGTTACTTATTTTCATAATCCTCATACAAGATTTGATAGTTAACAATTTTGTGGGGGGCAGAGGTTAAAACAAAGACTTGCTTTCTCCCAACTCTTCTTTCATATCTTACTTCAGTAAAGCTGTAATAATATTGCAGTTAGATGTGTTTATGGAGGACTTTTACACCTTCCCTTTGCGAGCTTTGGCAGCTGTTGGAGACAATTTTATCTGACTGGTTAAATTATTGGGGTCAGATACTTAGTTGGTGTCATCTCTCTAATGAAGTCAATGGAGCCATGACAATTTACATCAGCTGCAGAGCTCTTTGTGGTGTTTCTGCTATAAGAGGAGTTCTTGTGTTACTTAGCCTTGACTGAAGAAACTGTTTGAATGTATGACATAATCAGTCCCATCTCACCAAACTATACCAAACACACCATAATGATGGCAGCTGGGTCACCAAGGGAGATGCATTAATTAAAGTACAGAGTAAATTGTTATTGATATTGTTCATTTGTTGGCTGGCATTGTACAAAACAGCCAGTAACATCAAGAACAGAAAGGGAAGATGGTAAATCCTGCCTTCTCCATTGCAGACCCATTGGAGGGAAAAGAAGAGAGGGCGTTTATTTTTCACTGCACACATCCTGGCAAGGTTAGGGAACTAATGTGTCATGACACATTAGGCAGGGGTCCAGCTAACAAGTCCCCTGTTGCTCCAAGGGGGCATTGTCAGCCAGAGGCAACGGGAAGAGACATCCCAGCCCTCCTGCCTGGAGGCCACTATTTAACAGCAGATGCTAACCGGAGCACAAATTGTTCCTTTTTGAAAGAGGAGCCATGCATGCTGCTGAACACCTTGCCTGAGCCTTCTCTGAGCTGTCCTGCTGATGGCTGCAGACTGGCGCAGGGACACTCCAATCAGCTGTTGCTGCTCCCTTCTCATGTAGATCTGAGGAGCTAAGGAAGAATTTTGCCTCCAGCCTTTATGTATAAATATGTTTTTTCAGTGTTTGAGTTAATAGTGTGAAAGTCCCTCGTTAAGCCTTGCCTCGTAACTAGCATCGGATTTTCCTTTAAAGCCACATTTTCTCTTTAAATAGGGGAGTGAAAAAATGCTGATTAAGTGAGCACTTATAAACCAAAGTACCAGAGCAAAGTGAGCTTTTACTGCCGTCCTATAAACCCATGGAAATTTGGGTTTGTCGTGGAAATGAGGCAAGCCCCATCAATGTGAGATTGTACAAGCTGCATCGTGACTAATTACGCTCTGAGGCGGATGAAAAGGGTTAATCGGATGGATTAAAAAGTCCACACTCAACCCTAGTTTATGGGGAAGAGATCAGTGTCGTCAAAATGATGCCCTCATCACAATTTAATTATATCTCTTCCCCCCTATGACTACGTTGGCTCCTCACTATCTGCCCTGAAAAAGAGGCAATACTGAGTCACCGTTCACTTGCTGCTTTCCTCTTTCTCCATGGAGGAAGGGAACTACACCAGCCCTTTCCCTGGGGCACATAATGTCCCTTTTTATATGGGCTGGTATGTTGAAGGAGTGCAGGGCTGGCTCTAGCCACCAGCCTATGAAGCACATGCTTGGGGCGGCACATTGTAAGGGGTGGCATTCAGGCGAATCTTAGGGCAGCAAATTCCGCTCTGGCCGTTTTTGGGGGTTTTTTTTGCCTGGGGCGGCAAAAAAGCCAGAGCCGGCCCTGGAGGAGCAGAACCAAGGCCCAAGCCTTACATCCCCACCACCCTGCCCTGGAAGAGTAACGGCAGTCCATTGGAGGTTGCTTCTACTTTGCTGCTCCCCTGTTGTACCCTGCTCAGGGGAATCACAGAGGGATCAATTTCCTGTGCAGGTGTGTTGGCTGGTTTGTGCTGGAGTTAGCAGAGCTTTGCACTGTGGCCCATGATCTGAGTGGTATCCGAGTGCTTTCCGTACCGATATGGTTGACCATAGTGAAAGGTCACAGTGAAATTAATGGAGTCGGTGGCTCTTCTCGCTTTTGGGGTTACAGAAAGCTCCGTCCAGGTAAGGTGGCTTTTTTGGAGAGGGGATAGTGTGGACGAGGAGGGCAGTTGCTACTGTGACTGTCATGCTGGGTACAGAAGGAAAGCTCTCTCTCTATGGGCCCCAGATTTACATTTTGCATAAATAGACAATATATTCATCTAATTTTGTGGAATAAAAACTGGTCATAACCACCACTAGGTTCAGGGAATTTGAATTATATACTTAAAGTTTACCAGAAAGCATTTTTCTCCATCTGCTATATTTGTTACAGATACCAGAAGGAAATGATCTTTCATAGACAGAAATCACAATCTGTCACAATCCCCCATTTACAATGGTGGATCTTTCTTGCTTTTCTCAGGGACTTACGAGTGTTAGTCTTTATCATTAAAAAATAAAGAATTTGATGGTATTCATTAAGAACTGCTACAGCTAAAACTGGAGTATGAGGGGAATTTGGATTAATTCACAAATTAAAATTGATAAAATGTTATACTAGCCTCTGGGGTTGCAAAGTGGAAATTTTGGAATACTTGATGTGTATGCAAGCATGCACTTGCTCATAACTTTTCTAACACCCTCCCAGCTGGCCTATTTCTGTTCTCCTGGCAGTCAAGGTGAGTTTTAGGCCAACTCTGAGTGCTTTTGAAAACCCCACCCATACATTACAGATTGGGCAGAACAAATTTTTGAAAATATTTACAAACAAGCCTGTTTTCCAAGGGTTATCTAGCAGCCCTACCTCTGTTGGCAGAACCAAGTCAGTCATCCTGGAAGCAAATGGAGTTCTCACCCCATTCCAAACAGAATAAACACACACTGGCTATGTTCCAAACCCCTTTCCTGGGTTGTAGCTCTATTGCAAGTTGTTAATACAGATAACAAGGAAATCTCAGCATAAGTTTTTTCCTGAGCTTGGCTAATAGCATTTTCCCTGCAGCACTCAGCTGTCCCAGTCTCGTTTCTTATATCCCAACGCTTATACTCTAGTACTGGAGCTCATAGAACGCACTTGACATGCTGCTCCTCATGTAGGCGAGAGGCTCCCCTTAAATGTCAGCAAAACTAACTCCTATGCTCCTTCAAACCACCCCCTTAAAACTCTACTTTGCATTTGCTACTTTGGCTAACTGAGGCTGGTGACGTCACCAGAGGGGCTGGAGCCTTCGGGGTGGGGGGTGGCTGGTCAAGGTGACAGTAGACCTGGAGAGAGGGAGATCTGGGAATGGTGACTGGCTATCATAGGGAACAGGGAGGCAGAAGGTCTGGCTAGGCTTGCCTGGAGAGGGGGCCTAACTGGAGAAGGGTTAGTAGAACTCTGAGGAGGGAACCTGACTCCCAAAGTCATCCCGGTATTTCAGCCACAAGGGTTGGTGCAGAGAGGTGACATCAGAGACAGACAGGACAGAGCCCAACGTATATGTCTATTTGTAAATAATTAAGAAGCTCAAGGTAGACTGACATAGACAAGGCAAGATGAGCACTTTCTGTGTATAAAACTCCATCTTTAATGCTTCCAGTTTCTTGTTTAGATTATATTGGGTGATGGTGTAATAAATAAGGTGGCATTAATGAAAATAAAGTAAGACTAAGCCTGATACGTGCTACTAGGGTGACCAGACAGAAAATGTGAAAAATCAGGACGGGGGTGGGGGGTAATAGGAGCCTATATAAGAAAAAGACCCCAAAATCGGGACTGTCCCTATAAAATTGGGACATCTGGTCACCCTACATGCTACTAAGTTATTTAGACACCTGTCACTTCTTGAAGTGATGCTACATAATAATTATCATAGTAATTTTTTTGAACTAGCTACTTATTTTACAGCTGCTGAGTTGCACTGTTGATTTCAATTGGAGTTATGCTGTTTTATAGCAGGGGAGGATCTGATCCTTTATTTACACTCTCCTATCTCTACTGCTCATCTCTTCTTGTACTCAACTCCTTGTTTCTCATTTTCTTTTTGTCTTGGTCTTTTCTTCTCTTTCCTTTCATGGTCATTCATTGGGTAATAAACTATTATTAATATTTTACTCAGAGCTTTTGTGGGTTGTACATAATTTGTCCTTGTAATGATAGGATTTATTTAATGTTATGCACATTTTTTTTATTTTTAAAAAAAACCCTTGACAAGAATATGTATTAAAAGCATACAGCATGGATAATTTCCACTTCCTTGATACCTCAGACTGCCAGACACACCTTTACACTTAACCTGGGGTTTTCAGGGCCTGAACCCAAAGTTCATTGAAGTCTTTGGAAAGACACTCACTCATCCACTTGAATGGGCTTTTGATCAGGCCATCAGTGACTTCAAAACACAACGGTCCAAATTCATCTAGACTTCAGTTAAGTTGCACCAGGGAAAAAACTGGCCCAACAGGTCAAATTAATCACTGAGATACACACACACACACACACACACACACACACACACACACACACACAGAGAGCTCTTGTTGATTTAATCTAGCCCAAATTCTTTGTCATTTGAAAGAAAATAGCAGCACATGAGTTTCCCACCCCCCCTTATTCTGTAGGTATTGTTTGCTTTTATTGATCTGTAAATAGGTGCCTGTTATGCCCTAGCTCAAATTGGAACTCAAATATATATTAAAAAAAATATCCAAGGTTCTGAGCAGTTACGAGAACTTAATTTCCTGAACCACAAAAGAAAAATGAAAAAGGTGAAAACAACACTGACTGTTGATCTGTTTTAGTTAATAGCATGTCAGTCTTCTCAGATCCAGTGCACAATCCTCTTTTGTGTGACTGAAGGTAGAAAATGCAAGTCAAAACTGAGTTAGAACATGCTTTGCTCACCCCTCCTGCGCCCCAAAACTCATTCTGACCCTGCTTTGGGGGACAATATTGAAAACAGTCAACATATAACCCTGCTAAAAACATGAATCAAAAAGTCACTGCTTGTGGACATGTTTTTAAAATTGCTTAGTTGCATGGAAGTCCCTTTAGTGCTTGAAGGACTTTAATAAAATTGATTTTCTGAGTATAGCCTTTTAGCAGCTACTGTATAAGCTTGAAATATGAACCCTTCATTGTTGAAAGTGTTTCATTTTTGCCCTGTAACTAATGATCAAGGGAACGAGTGTGTTCAGAATTCTCCATGGCTGCCATTTTCATAATTAAATCGTGCTAATAATAAAGCTTTGCAGACTTTAAACAAACTGGCACTGGAGTGGAATGTGGTTTGCGGTGTTTCATTTAGAGACCTCTGCAATTAGCCCTTAATGAATAAGCATACCACAGTGATAAGTAAGACATCTCTATGAACTGCTTATTTACCAAAGCACAAAACTGTGACATTTTCATTCCAGTGATTGAAAATTATTCTGTAGAATTCTTCTGAAGGGCTCTTATGTAATTATTTTGAGAAGTTAAAGCACATTAATTGTTTTTTATACCTGAAGTCTAATTTCAGCTACACTTAAGCATACTACTCATGGTTTATCCTAATGTGCTCTACAATGTATCAAAAAATGAGCAGGAGGCAAATCAATAAAGGCACATTTAGATGAATAAATGGACATTGTTACCTTATGCACATATTCTATTTGCTATTAAGCTATGCAGAAGTTCATATACACTGGAAGATGCATTCATTCTGGGAATATGACAGCTTTCTTTTGTACAGTTATTTTAACTCAAGATTACATATTAATTTTTTTTTCTTGAATTCTAATTGCTAATACTCACACTTCTAGGATACAATGGATCAGATCTTCATAGAATATCAGGGCTGGAAGGGACCTTAGGAGGTCATCTAGTCCAACCCCCTGCTCAAAGCAGGACCAATCCCCAATTTTTGCCCCAGATCCCTAAATAGTCCCCTCAAGGATTGAACCCGCAACGCTGGGTTTAGCAAGCCAATGCTCAAACCACTGAGCTATCTCTCCCTCTTCAGATGGGATGATGCTGATTTATATCAGCTGAGGATCTAGCACTCAATGCACTGAACTAGGAGATTCAGTTTAGTTCACTCTTTATAGATGTAACACAAAGACCTTAGGAGGGGTTTGTTATTATCCAGCAGAACTCATTTCTGCATCTAATGAACAATATGTGCTGGTTTCCAAAATCCATACCATATCTCATACAGCACAGTGGCAGATAGGTCCTGAGCCACTACCCATTGAAACAGTGGGAATCTTTCCATTTACTTTGGTGGGTGTTGGATCAGGCGCATTAAAAACAAATTGGTGAGCATGAATATATGTGAACATCATCACAAACAGACTGCCATCCGTTCGTAGAAGAACTGACTAGTGTCAGTAGCCCATTCTCAGATACTGCTGTTAGAAGACAATACTATGATAGTATGGTACATACCTCTGAGATATGAGACACAGCAGAACCCTGATTATCCAAACCTAAATTTTGCAAAATTCTGTTCCCAGACGCCACCAAAGACCATCCACAAGGTCAATTGGGTAGTCAGTTTTATACTGTCTTACGTATGCTTCACTTCCACCTGAAACATAGAACCTCTAACTCCTAATTGCCATCCTTTGCCTTTTTTAAAATAGCAAGAGTGAAAAAGTTGGTGTAGACAAAACAGCACAGCCTCTGATATAATTTTAGGCTCCTTTCCATCTAATTCTGGCACCGATCTTTTCAAGAAAGAAATACAAGGCAAAAATGAAGGGTAACATGAAAGATAGGAAAGATTTAAACAAGTGATTTCCAGAACCACAAGTAACAGACAAGAGTTTAGTCCAGTCTTCAATAATTCTTATGACAGTGATTAATGTAGGATCATTGGAATTGCCATACTGGATCAGACCAATGGATCATTTAGTTTAGCATCCTCTCTCCCTTCAACAATTGATAGTACCAGTATCATAGGGAGGTGCAAGAAACCCTGCAGAAGGCAGTTATGGAATACGTTCCCCATGAAGTTTCTTTCTAATCCCTATTTGTTAGGTGCTGATTTATGCCCTCAAGCATGAGTGTTTATACCCCTTCAGAGCCTCTTTGATAGTTTTTAAATCATTATAACAACTATGGATATTCTTATTATCCACATAAATGTATAATCCCTCTATGACTCTTGCAAAGCTAATAACTGCAATATGTTGTGGAAATGAGTTCCATAGGCTTATTCTGCATTCTATAACAATGTATTTGCTTGTATCCATTTTAAATGAACTACCCGTTAGCTTTTCACTAAATCTCAGTTAATAGCATGCAGTGGTACATCTGGTTGGAAAGAAAGTTTCCTTGGGCTTTTTAAATCAAAATCTCTCTTGGAAAATTGTAATAATTATATCACTTCGGGGTTCATGAGCCCAGGCAAAAACTGGCCATTACACACTGAAAGCTGGGCATTTTTTGAAAAAGTGGTAGTATTTGCAGTCAGGACAGGAGATTGAGTGGTAAGCCAGAATCAGAAAATCAACTCTGGGACAAGTCGCTGGGCACAGAGTGATAATCCGGGTAGTATCTTTGCAAGGGTCCTGGGAAATGGGTACATTTGCTACCCTGCCAGGTGATGAACATCTTGGCAAAGATGGGCTAGAAAGTCCTTGGCATGAGGAGTCTTTCCTGGGCTAGGCGCGGTGTCTCAAAAATCACTAACCTACAACTTCAGTGTGTCAGGGGCTTAGGTTTTAAGACTGTAGACAGTGACGCATTTTTAACTATCTACATTGTAAACTAATTTTTAATAAAGTGAATACAGCCCTCCCACCCCCAGAATATTGTTGGGAATGTATTCAGTGTACCTTATGGCACTGTCTTTTTAAAAAGTGCGTGTGTGTACACACGCGCACATGGGTGCATGAATCTGTATGTAAACTTAGGGGTCATGAAAGTTTCCTTCTCTATTAAAAACACAAACACTGTATGAACAGCGGCAGTGAAAGCTTTCTTACTCATCTCCACCAGTCTTCCTAAACCCTGCTTGAGTAGGAGAGGGCAGTTCATTTTCCATTGCCAGTTTGCTGCTTGGCCTCTCTGCTAGAGACTGCCAAACAGTGTGCCAATTGCTGCTAGTGTTGTCGGTTTATAGAATGTGGACAGTTATGTACTGGGAACTTGCTGGAGATCACTAAACTCACACGGATTACCAAACAACCCTGAGATGATGATGCCAAGTGTTTTTACCATTCTGTGTTGAGTTTGAATCAGAAGCCTAGAAATGAAAGACTCTCTAGCCTACTACCAATCCAATTCTAGTCTCTGCTTGCTGGCAGTAGCAAGGTTGGGAGTATAGAGCCAGATTCCCCAAAAAAGACTTAGGTGCCTAAAGCCCAGATTTAGACTTTGCAATGCCCAAGTCGCTTGTGGATCAGGACCATACAAACCAACCAGTAACATCAAAAGGGATCTTTCCCTCTACTATGGTGTGCATGAGCTTTATTTTCCATCTGAACTTGATACATTAAAATATTTAGCACACACAATCCACCATGGGAGAAGAGCAAATGTCTTTCTTAAACAGAAATCTCTTTCCATTAATTCATAAATCAAATGTATTCCAAGGTAGAATGTACCTCATATGGATCTTGGTGGAAAAAAAGCAAAAGTAATATATTGTGTTCATTAGAGCAATATTAAAATTAAATTTTAATATAAAGTACCTGAGACAAAACCAAAACTATTAACTCCAAAGCCACTAACTATTCATTAGCCAACTCAATTTTGCATCCCATTCTGAGTCACATTGTATAAATTCCTGCTGAAATTGATTTAGTAAACCAGTGCTTTGATGGGTCTGAAATTAAAAGGATAGAAGAAAAGATACAACTAATTGAAGAACATAATTTGATGATTGTTCAGGGTGTGAAACCTACTGAGGGCAGAATGGAGCTTTAATTAAACACAATGGGCCAAATTCAGACCTGGGAAAATGGCCGAGAAACACCATTGTAATCAATGCAGTTGCAGTAACTTATCCCAGGTCTGCATTTGGCCCAAGGACTCACTGCACTTTGAAAACGTGTCTGGAAAAATAGCCCCAAAAAGGGAGAACTTTGTGCTTGCGAGGCCCTAGCTGGTGTGTGAGCAAGGGCCTCGCATCTGGTGTATAAACTGCAATATGCTGAGCAACTGACCTCCTTCAAACTCCCTCAGACTTCAATGTGAGTTGAAGGTGCTCAGCACCTTGCTGGATGAATCTGTTGTCTGGGCTGCTACATGGTATAAAAACAGAAGACCTAAAGTTATTGGCAAGAAATGTATTGAAAAGAATCCTGCCCTTCAGTCTGCAAATAGAGTTACAGGGTGACAATGTATGGACGATTGTAGAAGCTGTTCAATTATTTGTTGTAAATAATGTTTTTGTCAGATTAGGCCTTTGTTCTGTTCACGAACTGTCCACATAACAGACTGCTAAGATTTTGTTGGTTATTTGGAACAGTTTGATCATTTTTATTTTGTTTTCTAAAATGAACTATTTGAGTGTGTTGATTTTTGCAATCCATTAGTAGTGAATACTCCTTAAAATATTCACTTTTGGAATCTAATATTTATTTTTCACCTAACTCGCACTGTTTGGCTTCTGTTCTGTGATTGGATGTCACAATCTTTATAAATAAGAGAAAAGGCTGAAGAAATCATTCGGGTATTCAATTTTACATGGAAAATATTTTATGGCAAAACACATGGCAAGAGTAGGAAATTGTAGGTTTTTTAAAATTTTCTTATTGTTGGTACAGAAGAAAGAGTCCTATTTGGTTATATACAGAATATAGGACTGGATTTAAAAATAGCTGTACTCCGTCCTGACTGAGGAATGGAGATATAAGACAGATTTACTGGTTTATATTTAGAGCTGTTTGAACTATTCATTGCAAATTTATCTGATGAATTTAACTTATTTTTCCTTTTGACAATTGGCTGTGAACAGGGCATGATTTTTATGCATTTGTTCATTATTTGTAATCATGAGTGACAGAACACAATTAGACTAGATTGTTCATTGACTGGATGTTAGGAGTATTCACTATTCACTAGTCGCTTGTTCGATTGGTTATTTAAATCACATAGCGTTGTTTCTGGTCCCTGACTGGGTGACCTAAATTTAATAAACAGGAGGAGTAAGCTGGTAGCAGGGGGTGAATTCATTCTATTGCAGTGAGAGGGACCGGATGTACGATTCCAAACAGAAGTTCAGATTTTGAACATTCAATGGGCAGAGTGGGTTGATATAAAGACTTGGGTTAGGCACATCTTTCCATGAGAGAGACACATAAATAGCCCACTCTTTGACATGCAATTTTACCCACTGCAACAGGGGTTGCATGCATTCGATTCAGGTACATGCAAAACACCACCTTTGACAATCAGGGACTATGTAAATGTGTGCCTGTTAATATGAATACATAAACACACATGGTGTACTCTCTATAAAATATATATCTAAAGATTATGGAACCATTGGTTTATATATTGGTGTATTTTAAGTGCAGTACAACAGCATAACTCAGTGTCCTTCTGAGCTATCAGTGTTGTATAAATCTGTGCTGGCATGTGTTCGTTTTTACCTTTATCTTCCATCTGAGGACTCTCATTCCTACAGTGAAAGAAGGCATCCTTAACCAGAAGGAATCGCTGAAGTTAGAAATAAGCTAATAGGAAGATGAATTGAGTACTGAGCAATATCTGTATGAGCTCTGTAAATGACATCCACATAAAAGCTGTTGTGTGGGAGCAAATAAGAAAAGTTGAATACTTTGCCTGGTGTAATTCACTTCATTTATTGACTGTTTTCCCCCCTCTCGTTTGTCAGTGGTTCTGATATGCCTGGCATTCAGAATGATTTGTAATGTAAATTATGTAATTGTACTCTCACATATTTTAACATCAAATGGAATGATTGACTACAGAATTTGAACTGTCTACAGGTGGGGGTCAATTATCATCTGAATAATCACACTGCTACACAAGAATAGCATGGCCATGGAGTGTGACATATTTTTATCTCTATGCATTTCAATGAAGTCAGGCTGGTACATAAAAGGTTATCACCTAGGAAACATATTTTCCTAAGCACAAGTTAAACATGCAAGCGAGATCAGCATAGATATTCAATTTAGCCAGTCAACCCTAACCTATTAATATTTTAACAAAATCCAGTGAGGATAATTTTTTTTCTTTGATCCCATTTCATTTGAGCAGCCTGGAAAGGGAAGAAAAATTAAAAACAAAATAGTCAAGCATACAGAATGAGGTTATGTATTAAGTGGGCTATTTAATGTTTCTGGCATTTTATAGCCCTAGGGAAAGCGTGGATGGATTTAACAATCAAGATCTGTGTTCCCTGGGCCCACAAAGTTCGAGAAACATAAAATAATCTATACTTCCAAGCTGACAAATTTTACCTGACACTCCGCTTCATCTCACTGGGACTTTCTAAATCAGCATTAATCATATGTTACAGGGAGTAAAAAGAAAAGTAAATCACACTAAGTTGAAAAGTGAGATGGAAGGTCTTTGGGCAAAGATTTTAATCAATAATATGTGGGATAATAACCAGGAGCTATTGTTTTAATCTTCGAATATGAAAAGGTAGTGATGCAAAACACAAAGCAACTACAAACTCGCTGCTGTTTCAAAGGGGTCAGATGCAAAACAAAAGTGGCTTTGTTTGCTCCAAACACCTCCTTTTCCCTTTCCCTTTCCAGTCTATTAAAATATTCTGTATTCACCGTCCAACAGGATTTGGAGCTAGATCTAACTCTGTAGCTGAATACAGACGTTGCCCTTGCCACCTGCCTTCTGGGTTCACAATGACTAGCAAATTTGCATACTTCAGTGTTGGGGTGCTCAATTTGTCACACCTTAAAGGACGTGATTTTCAGAAAGTTCTGAGCATCTGCCCTTTGAAAGCCAAGCCCTTCTGTGGTATCTCAAGTTGGATACCCAAAAAAATAAAACATGCCCAATTAATCTATTCCCCTCCAATCTCTCTTCTTCCAGCCCATCCCCACAAGTTAACAGGCAGGGAAAGCATTAAAAATATTGCTAATTACCCAGTCCTTTTTATAGTTTGAATATTTGTTTGCCATTTAAGGCTGCTTTGTAGTTTAATGGACCCAGATCCTCAGCTGGTGAAAGTCTGCATAGCTACATCACCAGTTTATGCCATCAGAGGATCTGGCTCATAAAATATAAGACTATAATTGATCTGACCTCTTGCTACTCATACAGCTTGGTTCATGACCTCTAACTTTACTCACCCCTCCAGTAATGTATGTAATAATATTTGGTTTGCTCAGTTGTGAACAGGAGGTGGGGACACTAGACCTAGCACATGCTTTTGTAATTAATTATTATTATTATAGGAGGTGGGGAGGGAATTACAGGTCAGATTGAAACCTAACCCTAATCCAGTGCAGCTTGTCTATTAATGCAAAACAGTTTTGAAACTGTGAATGGAACTCAAATAATTCCTTCATGACTGCTCCGTGTGGAGCTTAACTGGGCAGCATTTGCATGGTTAGATGAAAAGAGAAAATCTGTTCATAATCATGGAAACAAGTAGGAACCATCTCCCTAAGCAGTCCTATGAAGGAGGCAACTGCCGCTGGGTATCCTCACTATTGGAAGCTCCAGGAGAGAGTGAATCATGTTATCTTCCTCTTAGAGATTGTATTTCTCTTTCAGAATCAATTTATTTTTTCTTTCAGGACATGATCAAAGTTAGAGCTGATCCAAAAAAGGTCCCGATTTGGGACAAAGTAGAAATCTCAGTATTTTTCATGGAACAAAATATTCAGAGATATTTCATTTCGACCTTATCCAAACATTTTTGATTTGATAAACACTGAACTGTTTCATTTTTTACTATTATGTTTAGCTATAATATTTTGACATTCTTGGAATGAAACATTTTGATAATTTCCCAAACATGTCAATGAAATCAATATATTCTCACAAAATGTTTTGATTTAATCAAATCAGGATTTAATCAAAGCTTTTTTATTTACATTACAAAATCTCAGAAGCCATCCATCTTTATTCTGAAGACTTTTTATTTTGGGCTTGATTCCACTAAAGACAATGGAAAGACAGACTCCCAGGAATTCATTCAGAGTTGGAAAAAACTACTTAAACTTAATAAGAAACTACTTTAACAGAAGCAACATTTCCTCATCGTGACTCTTTATTAGAGACGAAAAAATAATATGTAATTAGCCATTTATCTGCAGTCTGTTGTCTCTTTCCCCTCTCATGCAATATCCATGAGAAAATCACAATTATCTCAATTGTATCCATTTATCCTGTTTTAGACCCTATTTTACATATAGGGAATGGTGCTGGAGTGGGTGATATCTCCAAAATCAGCATGAACTTTCTCTGACAAATGGCTGTTTAGAAAGGCTGTTCCTTTGCATCCAACAACCTCTTGTAAGTGGTTTCTAGAAAGTTACAGGGCTAAGTGAATAAACTCAATGAAATGTTCTGCAGGAATAATGAAAGAGTTAACTCTAAATTTAATGGTGTTTTCAGCTTCAGTATCCACTTAACTGGACTTAGTAAAGACTAATAGCCAACCCTTTGAACCTTCAAGTCTCAAAAGCTTTAATTTGTTATTTCTGAGAAAAACATGAATAAATAATGAGAAGAAGGGACACAGCAGCCAGAGACAATTCACAAGCGTCATTTGCATATACAGCAAGGTTCAGAATTCCTAGAATCACTCATTACCACAATGTCACAAAAAGACACCTCAAGTCTAAGAAGGTAGCTAAAACCCAGTGACATTCCTTTCCAAGTACGTAGTACATTAAAAGACATTCAGTATTCTCTGAACTCATTTCAGTTCCATAATATCTGGAACCAAGAGAGCTACCATATATTGAACTGACCAACATAAATACTTTAGCATGCTGACTCGAAGTAGGATTCAGTAGCTTATTTTTGGCTAAGGAGAAAATGCAGACTTAAATGCAGGAGTAAATGTAGTAAAAGTAGTAAATTAATTTTCCTATATTTTTAACTGCTCTGTCGGGTGGTGAATAGGTGTACATTTACAAGAGTGTTATAGAAAGAGGATTTTGTACAGAAAACTAAATTTCTTTCCTGAACAGTGGTTTATTGCAATAAAGAAAGCTCATTAACTGGAATTACTACAGGCAAACACTGATAGTGAAAGGGAAATATAGTGTGTGAACAGAGAAACGTAAATGGATATTAAATCTCAGGGACATAATCTACAAGTTTCCTGTGGCTTCTTAAAGATGCGCAAAGTAGATCGGCCATCTAGTTTTGTATTTAATTGTTTCCCTCTGAGAAAATGGCTACATGGGGAGTAAATAAGTGAATCACATGAAAATGTCTATACTCAATAAAGGCTCACTAAGCTAATGGAGAGGATGATAAAAACTATTTCGTTCTCAACCAGCTAACAGCAAGAGATTTCATTTCCTATATTTGCATCTCACAATTTGCAAAATATAACTATTTGAATTGTAGTAGCATCTGGAAGCTCCCAACAAGGTAAAAGCTACATTTGTGTAAGGGGCTGTACACATACCTAATAAAAAATAGTCCAAAGAGCTTATATAACATAGAAAAGGTATGGGAGAAAGAAAATACCATCCAGATTTTACAAATGAAGAATTTTGGAACACAGAGAGAGAGAGAGACTGAGTAATTTGCCTTAGGTCACATGGAGTTTGTGGTTGAATCAACTGAACCCAGATCGCCCGAGTATCAACTCAATGACAAACACAAGACCACTCTTCCCCTTCAGCTGCAAGTAAAGTCTGACCAAAATGTGGATAAAGTTTCTGACTGATACTTGGGTAGTTTATTCTGAGACACACTTTTTCTAGACCCTTGCAGAACGTCTAATATGTGTGCTACTTGTTAACGATCTGTTTGACATTAGTTTATGCTTTAATAGATTTTTTCTTTAATAGATTTTTTTCCTTTAATAGATTTTTTTCCCCGTTTTCGGGTCTTCTCCAACACGATGGCCTGCCAAGTGAGAGCATGCAAAATTCATGGAGGATAGGTCCATCAATGGCTATTAGCCACGATGGGCAAGGATGGTGTCCCTGGCCTCTGTTTGCCAGAAGCTGGGAATGAGCAACAGAGAATGGATCACTTGATGATTACCTGTTCTGTTCATTCCCTCTGGGGATACCTGGCACTGGCCACTGTCAGAAGACAGGACACTGGGCTAGATGGACCTTTGGTCTGACCCAGTATGGCCGTTCTTATGTTAAATCTAGCATAGCTGCATGAAAATAAAAATACACATGTTTGGATAGCTTTGCAGCTCGTATTAGCTATTGAAAAGACCAAAGGCAAGCTGCTTGTGTTTTGGTTAGGGAAGTACCAAATATCTTGTTGTTTTATCAGCATCAGTATCTGATGGTGGTATTTGAACATAAACAGTGTGAAGAGCAATAATAAAATAATATGCTATCATGTAAATACAATGATCCATGAATTTGGTCATCTGAAATTCTGGACTTTCTGGTGCTATGGGGAGATATATACACCAACACTAATCACATCTTAACTTCAACCTGGGATGGGAACACTCTGTTAGACCTAAACTTGAAATGGGAAATTTCCTACTTTTCATAATGAATGCAACCAATGTAGCAACAGCAGCTCCCTAGCATTGAGTCAAGCTGAACCAAACACAGGTAAACTGGGTATGCACAGTTTTGAGACTTCAGTGGGAATTAAATGGTGTATATAGGACATAGGTGTGCCCTCTGCCCACAGCAATTTCACCTCAGGGTGAGAATGGGGCACAGCTAATACCAGAGTAGTAAAAACAAATCCTAAATAAGGCCAGAAATGGATTTTAAAGCCAGAAGGGATCACCTAGCCTGTCGTTATGCATAACAGACAATAGTACTTCACCCAGTGACTCCTGCATCTAGCCCAACCACTTGCAGCTGAAATGAAGCATCTTTTAGAAAGACATCCAACCTAAGGTAAAGATTCCCAGGGATGGAGAATTTTCAACAGACATGGAATTGATCTCTGGCTAGCCACTTGGAAATATCGGTAACGTTGTATTTGTTCATGGTAGCATCCATGATGTGCTAGTTTCCTGACACACTTTTATGAACGGACGGGACAATCCCTGTCCCCAAAGAGTTATCAAAGGACAGTCAGGTAGATAAAGGTTTGGGAAGAGAACACAGTAGGACATTTTTGTACAGGTCAATTTGACTTTCCATAGGCAGAAGTGGATCTTTAAAATTGTGTGTGTGTGTGAGAGAGAGAGGGAGAGACACACACACACAGAGACAAAAGGGGGGGGGTGATTGTGTACCATTTAAATACTGTTTTTCTTTTAATAACCAGTTCAGGCTGGGAGCATTTGTATACATGAGCAGTAGCAGTACCTTGGTCCCAGCTTCAGCAAGCACTTAGGCACTTGCTTATGTTTAAGCACATGCTTAAGTCTATCCCTATCTAGCAAAGCACGTAGGCAAGTGCTTAAAATTAAGCATGTGCATACATCTTATTGACTTATATGGGACTTAAGCATATGCTGAAATACTTAACTTAATCAGGGCCCTTGTGCATGAACAAATGATAGATCATTGAAATATTTGCGCTTATTTATATGTGGCTCTCTGTAGCTAGTGCACTGTAATTGATTTATTTGCTTCACATAACAAGGTCATCTATAACCTCTACTCTCCTTTTACACCTAATGGCTTGACCTACAAGAATTTCTAAACTTTAATTTATCCTTTTTACAGTGGCTGTATTTATCATGCTTGACAATAAGGACAAAGGAGGAGTACCCTAGTCAGGATGATTTTATTCCTCCACAAGTTGTTGTGTAACCTATCTAACCTTGGCAGACATAAATGTTTTAAAATGCAGTTTAAGTATTGAAAGAGCGCTACTGCAACAGTCACCTCAGAAGTCATGCACTTACTTCTTCCTTTCATTGTGAAGACATATGAGACCTCTGCATCAATCTTTAACAAGCTATTAACACAAGCAGTCTGTAAACCTTTTCAAAGTCTGGTCAATAGCAATGAAGAAAAGTCATGATTTACAGCTGGTTTTGTATAAGTATGATTAGCTCTTGTGGGTTGTTTTCTTGGCTAAAGAATGCTGGCCAATTCCTCTGTTTTAATCTCTGCCTCGGTAACATAGATGGAAAGTGGGTTTCCTGTCACACTGCTTCAAAACTATCCAATTCACTTCACTCTGTCTCAGTATCTCCCTTTAAAAGCATTTACAATAGAGAGTCCCAGAACAGTCTTATACATATTAATTCCATTCAGGTGGCATATTAGTAAAGCTACTATCCAATTTGTTTGGTCAATGCTCATATAAAGCAAAAGAATGAGAAGCCTCAAATCACTTTACAATTT
Organism: Chelydra serpentina; assembly: GCA_037349315.1. Classification (NCBI taxonomy): domain Eukaryota; kingdom Metazoa; phylum Chordata; order Testudines; family Chelydridae; genus Chelydra; species Chelydra serpentina. The sequence continues at coordinate 11,663,477 of JBAIAC010000026.1, read as the reverse complement.
GCAAACAAAATAATAATCCATAATAATTATTAGCAATAATAATCCCTCAATAGTTTCTAAATATTTTTTTCTCTAAATTTTACTTTAGCCCTCCTGCCCCCTGGTACTGAATAAGTATAATGCTGGTTTTGATTTATGGATAATAATGTTTTAGGTATTTTGTAATGCATACCTATTGGTCACACACCCATATTAAATATTCTTCTATTGGCATTTATTAATTTTATTAAATAAAAATTCCGGTGTCACGAAACATAGAACATCTGCTCCATTAACTTACTGCTCTATGTGTCACAAATATCACTCTGTCTTTTGTATGTGTTCCTGATGATTTTGTCATTTTCCCCTGCTGCTAGCAACGCTTGCCAATAATAATATTTACTAGGAGAATATTTCTCACCTGTGTGAGAATGAATTTAATGATTGAATCTTTATTAAATGACATCATAAACAAAACATAGACACGGGGAAACATGAAAACACCTAGATTCCATCTGTTCAAGTGTGATACACTTCAGAGCTCCCATTTCACATGTAAAACAGAATATGATTTATAATTTATACCTAGCTGGTGCAATCCTTATTGAAGAAAAAACACTTTGAGGAAATGTTGGCTTTATGCTATCATGAAGCTATTGAGAGAATCACAGAACGTTTGGCAATTTACCTCAACTACTGCATCTTTGAAGTTTGGGTATTTATATTTTATGCATTTTTCAAATAAATTGTACTATTGAACACAAGTATAAAAAATGCCTCAGTCTGAATCAGTGCTGAAATGTAATTAACCGAAGTAGACGGCTGCAGATTTTTGCAGACTTCTGGGTAGTGTTTAAGGCCTGGTTTTAAGAAGATTTCAAATATTCAAGGAAGGGGGCTCTTATACATGTTCCCCAGATTTATTTGAAATCTATAACACACAAAAGATTCACAGAAGAAAAGTCGAGAAACGCAGCTCTCGTACTCTTCAGAGCTTTAATATATTGGCTAATAGTTGTAGGGTTTGTAGATCAATATAGTTATAGATTTTTGAGAGCACGGGATCCACATCTGAGGTCTGATCCTGCAGCCAATGTACTCGTGAATAATCCTGTTGATCTGAAATAGACTGTTCCCATGAGGGTGAAATTGACTCCTGTATAAAGAATTATGTACCACAAACCCTCTGTTTCAAGGGCTTACATTGGTCTATTGGTGGACTGGCCTTGTCTAGCTCTCTGCACAGTGGTAGCTTCACACCCTTGTGAATAGTCCATCTCAAATCCATGTGATTATTCCCAAGTGTAAGGGATGCACAATCAGGCCACAGATAGGGATCCCATTCTCTGAAGGCATAAGAACTAATCCCTCAAGTACTAGGAAAGGCATGTGGGCCCAGATTCAGGAAAGGTACTTAGGCATCTAATTCCCATTGAAATCAATGAGATTTAGGCACCTTAATACCTTTGTGAATCTGGGCCTTGATTTCTTACTGAAATGATGTACTTTTCAGAACACCTGTCATCTTATGTCTCAGGTAAAATCCTGACTATTATGCTTGAATAGCCAAAGAATTAGGAACAGTTTCTCTCTGGTCTGACAGTTTCATCAACATACTTCAGCTGAGAGAAATATTGCATTTGTATTCTGTTTTCAGTCCATTCATAAAAATAAGTGCTCTAAACTGATCTAGTATATTTCACTGTACCGGCTAGTATTTAAGCCTGTGCGGCCTTAGTCCAAAATAAAAAACAACTGCTAGATCATGCTTGGTCCTCAAATGTGTGTGCAAAGGGAGGCCTGCAAAGAGGCTTTCCCCCATCTTGTGGGAAGACCAGGCACAACTGCAGTCCCTTCTTGCTTATCCAGAAGCAGATTCACTCAAAGGGGCTGGGAACAGACAGGGCCCTTGTTTCATTCTCCTCTGCACCTGACTGCAGTGTGGGACTAGCTTACAAGAGGGAGTACGCTGCATTCCCAGAAGGGATATGCTACCCCACTGCAGGGGGTATGGGCTGCGTGCCACTGGCACAATCTAGCTGGAAATGATTACATAATTGAAATTGCTCTAGGTTCATTTTTTTCCAACATGTCTTTAATGATACCAGCAGAAGGGAGTAACATACAGATTCCTGCTACATCTAGCAGGACTTTTATTTCACCATTATGAAACCCAATCCTTTAACACTGATGAGCAGAGGCTGAGATCTTCCAAGGGACCTAAAGGAGTTAGGTACCCAAGTCCAATTTGAAACTCAGTGGCATCTGCAAGTTTAACTCCCTTAGGCTATGTCTACACTACCACAATAAATCGACCTACGGTACGGAACTCCAACTACGTGAATAACGTAGCTGGAGTCAACGGACCTTAGGTTGAGTTGCTGTGGGGTCTACACTGCGGGGTGGGGGGGAGAGAGAAATTATCCCGTTGATTTAATTTACTCTTCTTGTCAGGGGTAGAGTACAGGGGTCGACTGGAGAACGATCTGCTGTTGTTTTTGCAGGTCTTCACTAGACCCGCTAAATCAACCGCCGGTGGATCGATCTCAAAATGTCGATCCCGGCTGTAGTGTAGACAAGCCTTAGTCTCCTATGAAAATCCCATCCATAGTGCATATTACCATGAATAGTCCTATTTAAGCCAATGAGACTACTCCTAGCAGTGGTTACTGCCCTCTAGAATTAAATGTTTACAGGGTCAGACCAGTAGGGAGTACGATAAAAAGAAGAAACTATTTTATACTGTTGTATCTAACCAAGGATTCCAAATTCTTTGGACGTGTTTTTGAGACACATTAATCATTTACCGAACGATTGAAGGTCATGGCAGGAGCCTTTAACTTTCAGTAGGAAGAAATTAGTATCTGAGGCAAGTGGGAGAGCAGTCTATTTCCTGGTGAAACTCCAATGCTCAAAATAAGAAAGATTGCTCCCAGGTGTTATTTTGAGGGGCAGCATTACAAAAGGAGGAAAGAGATAGTGTGCGAGAATGATGTAGCGAAAACATTTAAAAAACAAACATTAAAATATTAAAACCGTCACTCGAGCAGTTGCAGCTGTTCTACAGAATGTTTCAAGTGTGCAAAGCAGAAAGACAGCAGCTTACTGAGCACACTGGGGACAGAAACAGCAGGCAACACCTGTACTTGGGCAGGTGCAATGGACAGCAAACACCTCCTATGGGGGGTTGGCATCTGTGGGGTGATGACAGTCAGGCCTGTTGATGTCTTCATGGGAGATCAAAGAAATTCTTGAGGGGTCAGTGGAGGATGACATGTGGGTTGGACAGATGTACTAGTTGAGAGACTTTCAGGCAGGTGATCCACTTACACTGTCATTTTGGGTCTGTGTCAAGCAAGCATCTCTTCTCTTTATGTTCTGACTGAAGCGATATCATCACATTACTCCACTGCTTTTTAGCAGAATGTTTGGAGACTGTGTATATTTATGCGAGTCTGATCTCAAAGAGCCATGAAATGAATCCAATGTGTTCCCATTGGATGGCATTTGTTTCAGAAGCCTGTCTGACTAATATGTTTGTTTAAAGGATGATTATTCTCCTGAGAAGCAAATATTATTCATTAACTTAGAAGACTCAGGTGCTAAAGAGTTTGTCAAAAATGACTTATTCCATTAGAGACTGTACTCCCTCTAGCGCGTTCCTGCAATTTTTTTGTTGATTAATTTCAAAGTTTCTGCAATGCAAATGGTGTGAAAACTCATCCACTACTCTTATCCTAAAACCAATGGCCCGGACCCTCAAGTGGTGTAAACTATGCCAGTTTACTTCAGCTGAAGATCTGGCTGCATCTGCCTGTCTGAAACAACACTCAGAACGTAAATATCTTTAACAAATGCCCAAGCTTATCCTTTAAAAAAAATAGTAGCATTAAAAATCAAGAGCTAAGAGAATATTAACAAAGTTTAACGCAAACTTCTGGAAAATATACTTGATTATTTAAATATTTTTGCATCTATATTTCATATAGAAGGCTGCCTTCAGCACTATCAAATTGCAGGGAAGCTTTTAAAAAAAATTCCTCTCTAAAGCTTTCATGGTAGCTCAGTTTTCTGATAACTTATCACTATTAATTAGAGCTGTGAAAAACTTTAGTAAGGAAACCCAAAACCTGACAAAACTCATTTAGGAGCATCTAGATCCAACTTTAATCAAGCCTGTGCTGATTTATGCTTTTAGGTGGAAATCATGTAAAACTCCTCAGTTCCAATGGAGTTTCTTCATCTTTGCACCCTCCATTTTTCTTTCTGCTATGCTCTGGCTAGCTGCTTTATGCATCTGAATGTTCCCCCATCATCCTCTTCTGACTCCGGGTAGGTCCCAAAATCATGAGATTTAAAGACAGCAGCTAAGACATTGCCAGACCTGCTCTGAAACCCTGACAGGAATTTTAACAAAGATAGGCAGCCTACTGTGAATCAAGGAGAGGGAGTTTAGAGTTATGTATCTGAACTCTTTGAACTTAAAAGAGATTTAACTCAGTTCCATTCTGAGCTGCAGTTCTACAGAGTTTATTTTACTCCAAACTAATTCCCTATCCATGATGAAAATTTAACCTTTTAATGCTTCGAAAGTCAGGGAGACATTTGAAAATGTTAACTCTAAGCACAAGCGCCTATAAATCCTTATATAAGAGCTAGGTCCTATTATTGTAACTCATATGAGGAATCCCATAGAAATCAATGAGATTATTCTCAAGGGTGACAGGTCATTATGTGTTTGCATGGTGGGCCCTAAGCTAATATTCACACAAGATGATTGCTAAGAACCAAACTGTGCCTTATGATATCTATGGCTCTCATTGACGTTGAGTCAATGAGTCCACACATGTGTGACTGAAGACCGCTATAATCCACACACATTTCCCCCCAAATCATTTAGGCGCCGAGTTTCATGTAGGCAGCGTCCTACCCCTGCTCAAAGCCCTGTTGGCTACATAATCCTCCCGTACAGAGCTCACTGCAGGGTTCGGGCTTTAAAGAAAATGAATTCCCCGTTGCTTCTGTGCCAGTACCTCCTGTTTTCTACTTTCTCCTTTACCGCCACACCATCCCCCCACATATGCTGAATCTGGCAAGTTTTGTGACACGCACACCATGCTAAAGCTGATTTCATATGCTTGGAGCAAGGGAATCAGAAATGACACACAAGAGATATGAGCTAGGTGGGGCACACATATGGGAAGACAACTGTTCTAAGTGAGTCCTTCTGATGCTAATCTTACTGTAAATAATATGTAGGGTATATGCAAAAATGTCAGCTCTATGCTAACTCACAATGGTTGGCTTTCAATCCAACTTGAAACAAATCCAAAGAGAAAAATACAAGAGAAAATTGCATTGTTATTTAGTAAGTAAGTTACTCCTCCCTCAAATTAACTATAGACTGAAAATCTAACAAGCATTCAAAATAATAGTGTCCAGGCTATTAACGTTTCTAGATTCATAAACAATTAAATGAAACAGACTACATCTGGATCCAATTATTTTTACAACATTTTAAATTTAAAAAACTATCTCCTAGAACATGGACAGCGTATTTTTCTATGTAATTCCTCTCGAAAACCGGGAGTGATTTTTCTTAATAAAAAGAAGGATACCATTTCATTCAAAATCAAACACTTCTGAAGTGCAGCAGACCCATGTACAAACATCTTGTCAGAGAAAAGTAGCAGTGCTTTTAACACAATCCTATTCCATTGAAGTTAAAGTAAGGTGAACGCCTCAGTTTAAAAAAAAAAAAAATCACAGCACATAAAACATTTTCCGTTTTCCCCTCTTTAGCATCAAAGACATGTTTACTGCAAACATGGACGTGTAAGGGAAATGAAATGGTGAAAGATGGTTGAAACATAGTTTTTACACATTTATTTTTAGAACTTTTGCATTTGAGGCCTAATAACCATAAACTCTAGTTTTCAAACTTAGCATACCCCAGTGTTTCATTTCCCCTGCCAGTTGGATGTTACTGCACATTCCCAATCTCTAAAAAGTTTTATAAGGATTATGTGACCTTTACATGACTGCAATACTCTTTTTGTTCTTTCCTCATAGAACCCAATTCTGCCAGGTGCTGAGAACCTGCAAACTCCTGCTGATTTCAATGAGTTGAGCACATTCAGGACTAACTCAGTATCTTGCAAGATTGAGCTCTTAATGCCTGCTCCTGCTCCCATGGAAGCCAATACAGATTTTACTACTGACTTTAATGGGAACAGACTCAGGCCCTTAATGGCTAACAGTTCTTCACGATAAAAAGTACAAAGACACCCTCAAGTTCCCGTCTCCTGCTTGAACTTTCATTGCTGCTTTTATTGTAACTGTGAATTCAGTCCATGTCATGTGTTCCTTTGTTCTTAAGCTTGACATATGTTTTAATGCACAGTGCAAATCTACATGCAAAAAATAAGTGTGCCTGCCTATAGGGGCATTAATACTGTACGCAGCAAACGTGGTTATAGTTATAGTTTAAAAGCAACACCGCCAATGACAGTGCAGCTTAATATTTCAAACTCCCAGCCCCTCTTGCAAGCTCCCCCCCTAACCCCCCCACCCCCAAAACAAGACATGCTGAGCATACAAATTATGTCACTGACATCTGGAAATAGGCACAACTACCCAAGTAAAAAATAAACACCACAGAGGTCACGGCTTTAACAGACTGTCATTCTATATTTAAACTGATTGATTCACACAAAGGTACAATCATAGAGAACATTGGGATCTGCAGCTCATAAGAGTCAAAGTTTCTGGCAGGAAATTTATATATAAAAAAGAGTATATCTGGAATAAGCTAATTGAGGCATTCAATATCATTATGATTCACACAAGCTTTCGTGGGTGAATACCCACTTCTTCGGATGCAAGCAGTGGAAAACTTGCTTGCATCCGAAGAAGTGGGTATTCACCCATGAAAGCTTATGCTTCAATACCTCTGTTAGTCTATAAGGTGCCACAGGACCCTTTGTCGCTTCTACAGATCCAGACTAACACGGCTACCCCTCTGATACATGATACACACAATAATTTAAACTTCAAATGTGAATAATGCCTACTTATTTTCCTACCTAACAACTTACTTTTAACTATACATTAACATGTATCATTTGCAGGATGTTCTTTGCATAATATCTATTGGTTATGCAAATAAAAGGCTTTGGTGAATAATGTACAGTAACTAATTTGTATAATCAGTTTCCCTCAATTCAGTGCGATAATGATATGTAAAGCACATCACTACAGACTGTCTGTGAAATGAATTCTGTCTCGATATGCTAGTCAACTAGCCATTAGACCTTTGCACAGGATCACTGTAAGAAAAGCAGAAAAACCCACACACATTCTTTCAGTTTCTAAAGGGAAATTTGACTCTAGCTGTAGAACAAAGAAAGAAGAAATAGAAGTAAAAGAAAATCAAAGAAAAAGTGATTTGGATTCAAGGGGATCAGATGTTTCACTTATTGCAGGTTGGAGACCTTCAATCAGTCAAATGAAAGACACATTTGTATTAAAATACCTACAAGGCAGAGAGAAAGCCTTGATCAGGTGTATTAGATTTAAGTTACAGCTCTCTTGCTGAGAGATGTGAACCTACCTTCCAGTCTATCTGTTCTCAATATTGAAGGTTTTCTGTGTTACAAACAGATGAAAGGTAGCTCATTTGCCTTCCCACATATCTGCTAGACATTAACTGTACATTTTAAGCATATGCTGCAAGGAGATGTGAACTTACTATATGCCAAATAGACACAAATATTCACCTGTAAAAAGGGATGAAGTTGAAATATGTTAAGGGTGTCACATAAATCCAACAGAAGCGAGGTTAGTCAATGGTAAGGCTGAAGTTCCATTATAGTCAGTCTTAGCTCTTAAGATTCCTATTGACTTCAGTGGGAGTTTTGCCTAAGGGCTTATTATTTCTGTTATGGTTGTGCCTAGAGACCCCAAACAGGGATTATGGCCTGGTTGTACTAGTTGTACAGATAAACACAGGGACAGCCCCTGCCCCAGTCCTTGCTGAGTGAAGATGGAACAATGTGGCTCCAAGTCTCACTAGAAGGAGGTGCCGAAGGTTAAAGCCAAACGCTGAGATCTTTACTCAGTTTTCACTCTGTCCCGTCATCAGACAGATTCACTGAGTTTGCCTGAACATAAGGAACGGCGTCAAAACTGACCACACAGCCCTCAGGATTTCAACCAATGAATAAATAAAATAAATAAGAGTGTATGTATATTTAGCCTTTCCATAGGAGACTCTCAAAATGCTTTACAGACTAACGGGCCACAATAACACTATGTGAAGCAGGTAATTTGCATTTCTGTTCTGCAGGGGGGGTAAGTAGGGGCACAGAGCTAAGTGTTTTGGCCAAGGACACACCCAGCTGAGAGGCTGGCAAATAGAGGGCCTCAGCCCTTTCCTTAATGTATATATAATATGTAAGTGCTTATATGGGTCTCATCACATAGCCTCACAAGCATCAATGAACTTATCCTTACGACACCCCGTGAGCTAGGGAAATATTATTATCCCCCTTTCACAGAAGGGAAACCGAGGCACAGAACACTTGCACAGGAAGCTTGTGGCAGAGGCAGGAATAGAACCTCGATCTTCTGAGAGCCAGTCCAGCACCATAACCATAAGATCATCTGCTAAAGTTCTGGGGCTGGGATTCCACAGAAGAGTAAGGCGCAGCCTAGAGAAGAGGGAGGCAACGGTGTCTTTAAACAAGGTTGGTGCAATCCGGGTAAAATAAAGCAGCTAGGGATTGTTCTGCTTTATGGTGCCTCTCCCCTGTGCTGCCTAATGGGGACTCTGCAGCCCATAGCAGCATATGGGTCATGGACTCTCCTCTTCACCTAGGCACACCCCCAATGCAAGGGGGTCTGTGTAGGGCAACTACAGCTGTCCAACGCAGTGCCTGCATCTGGGTGAATTCCTCCTCAGCCCCTGTATGTCACCACAGTAACGTACAGGTCTGTAGCTGGAGGGATAATCCCTCTCTGCAATTAAGTTTCAGACCTCAGCATAGAGTAGCAGTAGCGTAGCCAGGGGGGGAGCAGGAGGAGCGGCTGCTCCCCCACTGAACAGAAGTGGCGCCTTTTTTGTGCTCTGATGCCTTTTGCTCCTACGCTGCAGCCAGAGCGGAGCATTTTTTTTGGCTCCTGGTGCCTTTTTTTGCTCCCAACGCCTTTTGCTCCTACGCTGCAGCCAGAGCGGAGCATTTTTTTTTGCTCCTGGCGCCTTTTTTTTTGCTCCCGATGCTTTTTGCTCCCGGCGCCTTTTTTTAGCTCCGCTCCCCCTGTGCTCTAAACCTGGCTACTCCACTGTAGCGTAGATAGAGAGAGCCACTTCAGCACTAAAAGATGGCTTCCTTATGGAATGGAGGAGGGTTATTTCAGTATCCTAATTCATGAGATAGATCCTGTAATCAGTGGGACCAAAGTCCTTTGTCAACAAAAGTGCATTAGCAGAAAAGTCACAAAAACACCCACTGTACTGTCAGTTAGAAGAGTGAGACAGTTATTCATGAGGAGCCTCATGTGTGTTACTCCAGTAAAACCATTCAAGTCCATGACGTAAAACTGGTATACATCCTGAATCAGGCTTCAAAATTTCTTAATTTAACAGCTGATGTCTGACTGCTATTCTATATAAACTATTGCTACAGTGATTGCTGCTTTCACACACACCCTTCATGTCTGCATGGGTTTTAAATCACCCTGCTTGTTACAAAAAAGAAATCTATCTTTGTAAAGCTTTGAAAGCCTAGTTGATCTTTTCATTTATCTACCTAAGCTTCTCTGTCATGCTAAAAAAAAAAAAAAGATTTTTTATTTTATTTCCTTATATTTAAAAAAAAAATTTAAACAAAAAAATAAATATATTCACAATATGACTTGTATAACATTTAACTGAAATGTTCTCTCTGTGTTGGACCTGGTAAAGAGATGAATGGGTAAAAATAGACAAAAGGCCAGAAAAAAATTATTTTCCTTTCATTATAATTTTTTTTTGTTTAAACACAGAGAGACTATAACATTAATACTTTCATGGCCAAATGGGGAAAGGGCTAAACAGACGATATTTTTATCTTGTTTATAGATAACAACATATCACAGAATTTTCTCAGCTATACGACAAAGAAGCAGTTGCCAGAGAGGGATACAGCTGGCAGGCAAAGTTTCTTAGCCTCTCATATATAAGATTTCACATAATGTTAAATCTACTTATTGGGAATGTGGGTATGATGCAATTCCCTTTAACAAAGTAAATAAAAAGGCCCCATTTGGTTCAGTGATTTCCATTCATACTAAAGTCTCGCTCAGTATATGGAAAATTTATAATGTTTTACAGTACACAAAGAGCAAGACACACATCTCTCTATCTAGAATCATAGAATATCAGGGTTGGAAGGGACCTTAGTAGGTCATCTAGTCCAACCCCCTGCTCAAAGCAGGACCTATCCCCAATTTTTGCCCCAGATCCCCAAATGGCCCCCCTCAAGGATTGAACTCACAACCCTGGCTTTAGCAGGCCAATGCTCAAACCACTGAGCTATCCCTCCCCCCAGATGGTTTTATTTCAGATTAAGGAAAGAAACCAAGGAAGAACAAATATAAAGTCACCATGGAAGAACACAGGGATGCTTAACATTCTATATCTGAACTGAAATACAAGCTGGTAGCAGGGAATACTCCTTTGAGTGCAAAGGTGCAGTACATGGAAAACAGACTGATATGATCTCCTTTCAGCTACATAGCTATGTACACACTATTCCCCTACTGCTGAGCAGCTATTACCTGCCATTGGATGCAGAGTCCCCTTGCAGTCACAGATGAGGGAAGAAGAGAAACACCACCTCTGCAGGGAGAAAAGGAGAGGGAAAATGACTGCTCCTTCCTTGACTGGGTAGTGCAGAGGAGCCATGTACTGAAGAGTAGGTATCTCCCGACAGTCCATACATAGTGAAACTCTACTTATAGGGAAACCAACTCGTGAAAAAAGTTACTACATTATGCGGTGATCCAGCCTCTGCAAGGTAGGTCGACAGGGTATTATGCTAGAAACACACTGCCCTAAGGAAAGAATTGCGGTATTCACCCTGGCTCTTTTAAGATTCATTGAATCTGATTAGCTGGTGCCTTAAACGTTGTATTGTCATCTACACCTGTGAAAGGTGGGTATCAAATGCTGCTATTCTGATTTGGCACTCCATTTGCATAGGGGTCAATGACTACAGAAGATGCAAGGCAGCAGGTTCATCAGTGCAAACAATGTCATTTCTTTCTTTGTTCTCTAAAATCATGTGTAGATTGGCCAGAGAAGAGTTAATTTCCTAGTTGAAGGGCTGCTTCTCTGCTGTCTGGAGGAAGGGTCAGGAGGAAGGGTCTAGGGCAGTGTTAGAAATTCCTGAGATTTGCAAATGGAATGAGTGAAACTGTAACTTGGAAATTTTGTCTTTGACTTAGGAGAGAAGAGTGGAAAGCAACCAAGGAGTGTTTTTTCCATTGACCTTTTGGGTATAAGCAAGGACACTCAGATTGTATTTTAATATAGAAGAATATTGTTTTTATTTTTCTACTATATATAGTAAGTAATCACTATATTTTCACAGACTATCCAGTGTGGCACAGCTACTTTATGCAAAAACTCCCAGTGGAATCTGGCTATAGACTAGAGCCATCTCACATGGTCACAGGAGGATCACCTCAGTATAGGGCAGTCCTCCAGTGAGTAAGATACAGGGTATTGGCTCTGATACCTTGCCTTCTCCTGCTAACTGAGGAGATCATGACTGGGAAAAGATAGGCTTCCTTATGCCTTGGCAATCCCTGACTTCTGTAGTGGTGCCTTGGAACCACTGGTAGTCAGCGTAAGTTAAAGCTGCTCTAACTGGTGTCTGGGGATACCGGTCCAGCCTACAGTGGATACAGAACCTGGGAGGGCCAAAGTAACCCATGGTGCCTTTGCACCCTCTCCTCTCATTAGGGGACGAAAAACAGACATATGAGTAAAAACATGCCGGATCCATTTTTTGGTGATATTTCTCAGCAACTGACCCACAAAACTGCCATTCACACCCAGAAGAGATCAGGATGAGCACAAACCTCGGCTTCCTCACTCTGACCATTTAAAATGCTGAAAAAATTGATTTCCAGTCTATTAAAGTGGACACCTGAGTTTCACACATGTAAAAAACATTTAAAGCAGATGATCAGCTTAAAAATACTGGGCTGTTCATACTATGATATACTGGCCTTTGTTAGACAAAAGTTCTGGGCACCGACGGCAGCCATTTAGAAAAAATAAAATTACAGTAGAATAGTAGTATCAAAACCTCTAAAATAAGGGCAAAGGGGTCAGCATTATATCTGAAAAGAAAAGCTACTGAACAAAGAATTTTTGACCATGTACTATAAAAAGTAGAATGGGAGAGGAGCTACCAAAAATAGAAGTGTTATGGCCACTTTTTAAAAAACAGTGTAGACACATTTCCTATATAGAAATAAATTACATGTTTCAGATGGTGAAAACTCATAATATTGAGGATTAAGATTATCCGAGTCAGTGAAGATAGTGATTACTCAAGTTCAACCATTTTCAGTGCAAGGTGACCTGAACGTTCTTTTGATGATTAATACAATAGGGCTTTATGTGACAGAAGAAACAATGTGTATAATATGCAGGCACATGCATTATAGCTGGTCAAGTACTGTAAAAAAGTTCATAAACATTTGTTTGAATTCTTAATTGCTGTACAGTTTCACCCTTTCATTTACTATTCATGACCATTCGCATGAATAGGTTTGTTTTCATGAGTGCTTGGGCAATGATTGCTCTTCCTATAACTACAATTAGCCACATGCAAACAAAGGGTATGTTTGTCAAAGGGAGCATTTACTATTGGTAGTCTCCAACTCAAAATATTTGTCAGCCAATCAGGGGACAGAAATAACATGCAATTTATACGATTAGGTCCACACCATAAATAAGAAACAGCCACGTTCGGGAACAACCCATACCTCAAAATGTGTTGCCTGAAGAGGAGCTCTGTGTAGCTTGAAAGCTTGTCTCTCTCACCAATAGAAGTTGGTTCAATAATAGATATGACCTCACTCAACTTGTCTCGCTAATATCCTGGGACCAACGCAGCTGCAACAATGCTGCACACACATATCACCGTAAACTATTTGTTGAATTACAAACAATAAAAACAGCCTGTTCGTTTATTTATTTAGTGTGTGCATAGTCGTCTAGCCAAGCGATGTCGTGATGCAGTTCTTGCTAGCCCTAGTCCGCAGGCATTCATTGACAATGTGCATCATCGGCTGTGTTGCGCCGCAGCTGCACAAAGGGCTGTCACGAAGGCCCCAGCGATACTGGTTGGCTGCACAGAGACCTTGCCCGGTCCGGAATCTGTTCAACCGGGACCATTGGTGACGGGGCAGGTCAAAACCAGGTGGCAAAATTGTGGGGTTGGTGACAAGGGACTTGTTGGGGATTATAACAGATCCATTCCTCTTGCCAGAGAGTTTCCGCCCTAACATCCTGGCATGGCGGATGACACCATAATGGGCGATGTGACGGCAAACGTGCAGCTGGTGGTTTTAAAAGGTCATTGTGCAGCGGCAGGCTTGAGCCTGTTAATGATTCATGAAGAGAAAAGAAAAGAACTATATTAACTGGATAATTTACAATCCAGGAGTTGAACTATATCCACACATACATGTAGAGACACACCCAGATTATAAAACTAAATGTGCACATATAATGTGTTTGTAGTTCTCAATTACAGCAGATGTGACTACTTAAGCAACTAACGGGTCATTTGGGCATGCAGTTATGTACACAGATTTTTAAAATGGGCCAGAAATATTCAAGGGATAAAGGTACTCAGGCATATCAAATATTGAAGTGGACCAGAAATATTCAGCACGTCTGTAGTTCTTGATATTTTCAAACCTTTCTAACAAACATTCAATTAGTGTACACAAAGTCCCTCTGATATAGAAAAGTATTAATAGTCTAATTCTAATGATGTCAGAAGTGAGACTCAGAGGATGTCATAGATTCATAGAGTTTAAGGTCAGACGGGACCACCAGATCATCTAGTCTGACCTCCTGTATATCACAGGCCACCAACACCAACCAGCACCTGCAAACTAAACCCAACAACTGAAATTAGATCAAAATATTACAGTCCACAGGAGCCAAGACTATATTGCGCCACAAGAAGAGAATAGGAGGGACTGAGGTGTACCAGTGCCCAAGGCCCACACAACAGCAGGGAAATGAGTAAGTAAGATATACCCAGATAATCTTGGGGACCTGCACCCACATGCTGCAGAGGAAGGCAATCCCCCATCCCCCAAGGTCACTGCCAATCTGACATGGGGGGAAATTCCTTCCCAACTACACATATGGAGATTGGTTAGGCCCTGAGGATGGGAGCGAGAACTTTTCCCAAGCCCACCCCATCAGTAGCAGAGCTGAAATTAGAACCCAGGAGTTCCTGGCTCACAGCCCAGTCCTCAATCCACCAGACCTTGCTGCCTGAATATTTTATATATATTTCACCCTCTCCTCCTTTGTGGTGGCGGTTGTAAATCTACCTCTCTCAAAATTCAATAAAAATTTAATTGGGTGGGGGAAGTAATTTTAGACCTAAACAATAAAGACCAATTGACGTCTCAGTATTCTGGAGGGTAGGAGAAGAAATCAGGTAGAGAACAGAAACTCTATTCCCAAAAGCTCCCCCTTCAGGATTTCAAGACCTTCACTCTCAAGGGTGCTGTGTCCCTTAATGTTTACTCAATTTCATCCTGGTATTATTTTCTCAGTTCTGAAGGAAGCAAGAATTCATTCTAAAATATTGATGAGTTGGTGCTCAGCAGCGACAGTAACCTTCAGTTCACTGCTTCTTGCTGTCTGCCTGTCATCTCCTCCGAAGTCACCCATTGTGCTGTGGCACACCGTTTTCTCTCTCTCCCTGCCCAGAAACTGACACTCTTTTATAGAAAATTAGAGGAAGGAGACCAAAATAAAAAAAATGAAGTAACATCGTTCAGCAATGGTCCTACGATCATGTGAACTAGTGAGCCAAAGCCAGTGTAGGAATCTATCTTTGAGGAAAAGAATTTATAGAGATCGAACCAAGACAAAACTGCAGATTCAGACATTCTGTGAGACAATGGCTGATCCTTATTATTATAATAAGCCAAACTAGAACCACAGATTTGAGCATTCAACTTTGGAAAAAATTCAGATCTAGGTGCAAACATTTTGACACCGCCCCCTCTCTAGAGAATATTTTGGGAGAACACATCAGAGATAGAAATAGTTAGAAGTATAGTCAGGAGCAAACACATAACCTGAAATGGTATTCAAGACAGGAGTTGGGGTAAGAGGCTATTAGTCAGTGATAAACCTTCACATTCTGGCAACATTTTGGGTTTTTCTTCTACGCCCTTGTAGCCTTGTCTTTAACTTCTGACCCTCACCACTGTTTACTTCTTGTTTCTATTCTCCACTTCCTAACTATTCATTTTGAAGGTTTAAACTTTTCTTCTGGAATTTTGGCATCTTATCAAAGACAAATTAAAATTGCACTGATAAAAGGGGAGGATTCCTTTAAAGAATTAAGTGGGATTTTGGGTGCCAAATAGGTAGATAGTTAAATATCTAACTGCACCTACAAGTCTAGCAATTTAGGTAGCCAGCCACCTAAACAGGTAGCTATCTCAATACCTAAATAGGTATTCACACCCTTAATTCATTGTGGGTGTCAGGAAGCCAGAGGCAACTTTTACAGGGACAAAATGGAACCTATGAAAGTGGGGGTTGGGTTGCAAAATGACTCAATCGGTCCCTCAAAGTACTACAGATGGGCCTGATCCCACAAACTCCCCCAGTCTGAACAGCATCAAAGGAGGGCATCAGATTGTATTTTATTTATTTATTTTTACCCCAATTCTCCTAGGCCTAAAAATACATAGAAAATGGGACAGTTGCCACTGAGTTCATTTGGAAGAGGAGCAGTTAATTAAAACATGATATAATTATATTTTAATTATTGTTCTGATCCTGTTCTACCTGAACTCAGTGGCAAATCTCCCACTGATTTCTGTGAGGTATGATCTAGTCAGGTGCATGGTTTCCACTAAACATTGTGCCTTTTATTTAAACCTAGGAGATTTGGGGTCAAGATTTTTTTTTAACTGATTCCCATCTTTGATCAAGACTCCTTCTACAATGATTGGTGCCATTCAAACTTAGGAGTTTAGATCTCAGGTTTTAATTTAGTGTGTGTGGAGGGGGGGGGGGGAGACTACATAAAATTTGGATCCAGATTCACAGTCTACACCCCCACAAGGTGTTTTTTTTGGAGGGGGTGGATTGGGGTCTAGGATTTTGGCTCAGGCCCATCTATAATACTTTGAAGGGCTGTTTTTTTTGTTGCTGTTGCAAGATTTCCTCCACTTCTGTGGGCATAATTTTGTTCCTGTAAAGTACTGTCCTCGTATGATTTACACCCGCAATGAATTGAGAACACAAATAGTAGCAACTGGACTTGGAAACAACAGATTTCTGGATGCAGATAAGAGGTTAAGTGTCTAAATAGTTGGGATCCAAAATCCCAGTTGAAATATACTAAGCCCTAACTGTGTGTGTGTGTGTGTGTGTGTGTGTATAATTCTCTGTGCAATACCTGAACAGCTTGTGAGTAACCTTTGAACCCTTCTAGCCAAACTACTGATAACATCAGCTCTAACTGAGCCTTCCTAGGACTCAGAGGAAAAAAAGGGGGAGGGTGGGTTATTTGAACGGCTTGCTAAAAGGCAGTGATTTTAAGGAACTTTGGAGTGAAATTCTATCTTACGCCAACAGTTTTAGTGATTGTGGAGAAACACCTAAAAAAAAAAGTTAAGCAATTTCACAGTGGAAAACAGCCCAGGGCAGAAGAAAACTAAAACCAAACAGTTTGCCGTCAGTGCTGTAGACTATGTTCAGTAAAAACAAAAGATCAAACAAGTTCTGTAATCATTATATAAAGCACATTTGCCATGGCATGTGAAGAAAACATACTTCCTTCCTAATACTAATTAACGTTAGAGAGTTGTGGGCTGAAATGCAGGATAAAAATAGCTGTTCAAACTAATCACTCAGCAAGATGTAAATGTTACATATAAAGTATACCTACCGGGTTGGAATGAGAGATATTTCCCCCAGAAGTAAGGAAAGGCTTTCACTACTTAGGAATTATAGAAGTTTCTCTTCCTGTCTAGATGCAACAACATATGCATCCTATGTAGGAATATGGCCACCCTCTTAGATTGTCTTATGCTTCCTTTATTTCTTAAGGGTTAAATAGCTTACTCTTTCTTTGTTTAGGACAATATCATATATGCTCCTGTACAGCACAAACTCATCCTATTGGTTTGAAACCTGTATTTTTAGCAACATTCTCATCTCATTATCAAATTGATTGATAGGTTAGATGGTAGAAAAAATACCATAGGATAATAAAATAGAATCATTTGAATGTATAGCATCCCTTTCATCTAAAGATCTCCAACTATTATCCAACACACCACTTATCCATCAGTATAATACAGACATTAAATACACATGTCAGTTTACCATGTACCTACAGTGATGAAATTCTCCAATCTACCCCTCTACTCTGGACAAATTCCTATTTCTTTCTGTTTGATCTTTTCCCATATAAGCCCTGTCTCTTCCTTAAACAAAACATGGAAAAAGTTCTAATTATAATCTTTCCTCCTAAACATTCCACCCTTCTTCCCGCCAATGTCTCCATCACCATTAGCAACTCCATTAACCTCCCCGTCACCGCAGTCACCTAAAAATAAAGGGGGAATGAGGCCAACTTCGAAACAAACTCCCTCCCCAAGTCCAACACATAACCACAGGGTACCCACCCCATCTCCTGGAAAAGCTTGGGAAGACAGGTGTGCCTTGCAAACAGATCAAACTGGGAAGCAATTTCCAAACATGAAGACATCTCACCAAGTATGCGTTGCTACGTGTAGATGATAAAAAACTTTCTTGGCAACTGTGGCTACCTGGGTACCCAGAAGCAAGACGACCCTCCACAGACTGTCAGCCTAAGCAAGAAATGGGACCTGTTAGCTCCAGCTAGTTGCAACTGACATGGTATCACAGGATGAGAGAAGTGATTTCTGTAATAGAACATGTAGCCAGGGCAGATCACAGAGCAGAGCACTGATTTAAAAGACGCCCCCCACCCCCCCAAAGGGAATTTTGTTCAGGTAGCCACCTTCTGCAATAGCTGCAGTTTTCTTGGTGATTTTAATGTACAGCCCCAATACTCCCCGTGGCAATAATCCAAACTTGATTTTGAAATGAGGAATAATTATGGTGAAGACCACGTCTGAAACAGAGTCCACAACCTTCTTACCAAGTGAGGATGGAAAACTCGATTGGAAACTTCTCTAGCCTAGATATCCAAAAGCAGCAGGGGATGTGGCAAGACCCTTGTGTTGCAAACCTTAGTAACAAAATGGCAGACATGTCCCCTCAGGAGGGATGCTGTTATAGGGCCCAATTCTGAAAGACACTGAGCACTCTACCTCAAACCAGCAAATCACATGGTTTCCTTTGAGTCCCCAGTTAGCACTTCTTATGTGCCAGAACTAAAGAATATTCATAAGTGATTTGCTAAAGCAAGGCCAGTATTCCTCAGCACCTTGCAGGACCAAGCCAAGAATCTCCGCCTTTTCTACTCTTGCTTGGAGCTGCAGAAAAGTCAGCACCACCGTGTGGCCATAGGTAATGATGATTCTTCTAGATCTATAAATTGCCTTCATGAAAACCTAATCCCTATCAACCAATGCTATCAGCACAGTCCCCTTGATATGCCCAAACAAGTGGTAAGAGATCAAAATGCAAGATATTGCTGGAGTTGCCTTCCCACAAGCTTCCCTAAAAGGATTCAAAACAGGGCAATAACTGGAGAACTGGGATTGAGAGACAGTTCTTTTGAGCATCATACATTGCTTCATTAGACAAATCTGATACCACAGAGGCCTTCCTCAAGAAGATGCTGAAATCTCCTCCCTTATGGCTTTCACCTACCAAGTGCAACATAGATCTAGTACTCATGTCATATCAATCACCAATTCCAGAGATTCAGTGAGGTTCCATTGAAATGCTAAAGGAGACTGCTGAGACAGTGCTCTCCTATGATACAGACAGATTGTTTGGTCTCGATCCAAGTTTACTTATTTACAAGGTAATTTGAAAATCTTTATAGCAATACATATTTGACCCTTTCACTAAAAGGGTCAACCCATACAAACCAACCTATAAGAACTAGGATATTAGCAAAGAAAGATAGTCCTAGAGGTGCTGTGCTGGAGACAAAAAAACCCTGTTCTTTGCCTCCTTCAGAGCTATGGTACAGGATGTCAAAAACTCTATGTCAAAGCCTCATGGCCCAATTTGGAATGAGATATCCACATCTGGTGTTCTAGCACCCTTACTTTCTCTTCATCAGTCACGGGTCATGTGAATACCACTAGGACCTGTAAAGATGAGGTCAAGGAAGAGGGAAATTAGGAGACACTGTAGTGATGATCAAGGACAACAGATGAGATGGTCCCACAAAACCATTGGTAGTCTGTCAGCAGGAGAGTACTCTTCTTCAGAGCTATGAGAAACCTAGTAATTAGGTGAACATTAGCTCTGATGCTGGACAAGCAAAACACGTGGCAGAGGTAAAGGTCAGTCTGTAAAAAGGACATCATCTCTACCCTTTTTAAGCCTCCAGTCCTAATAAAAAAATGAGGAATAGCCCCATGAGTTGAGTCATAGGCCACGTGGGACAGACACATGGTAGTCAGGGTGACTGAGATGATTGACAGAAGTAGTCATCTACACGGGCACTGAAATTCACAGAATTAGTATTAGTGACTCCATAACCACCACAAAGACAAACCCATTCAGCTCAAGCAGAGGCTCTGAAGTGTGAGAGGAATGCCAGTTCTACTTTTATCTCAAACCATGACTCACATTTTAAGTGTGTTTTCTTCAACAGCACATAACACGTGGGCACCCACAAAAATGGTTCATACTGAAATAACAGATGCAGGTAACAAATTCATGAAAGGCAAAATTGTTGATGATATATTAAAAACAAGTCATGTAACAAAAATACACACAATGCAAAGATGCAATTCTCTCTACATTTAGTAATAGAAAAAAAGGAAGGTCACAGACTATTTAAGTGTTCAGAACCAAGACACAGTATTCTTGATAGATATTATTCATCGTGCAGGAAAGTATTCAAAATGTGTAAGCCTGCGTTAGGAGTACCACGCAAGACAGTCCTCAGGGAAGCATTGTGGGAGTTGTACATCTAACCACAGACATACAGCATGGATCAGCTCTCCGACACTGGGTTATATGGCTGTCATAGCTCATTGGATTTCCTTGTCTTTATCCACTGTAAGCATTTGCAAGACATCAATGAAAACAGTGTTCCTATGTCTAAAAGTGTTCAGGAAAGCTCATATATCATTCAGCTTCTGGAAAAAATCTTTAAAACAACATAAAATAGTGGTTTTCTTCAGAGAAGCTGAGAACAGGTTATGGAGAGTGTGACAATGGTGCTAACATCTTAGAAAGATTTAGTTTACACATGTGACCTATTTGGTACATTGTGTCAGTCTTGTAGTGCATGGATTGCTGGAAGCATAACAGTAGATAAAAGATATGGTTTACGCTGCCAAAAATGTTAGCCATTTCAATTTCTTTCACAGGGCCATGAATAGTTCACTTGAGTTGCAGGAGAAAAAAGTTTCCCCCAAAGGAATCTGATCCAGAATGTTGCTGTAAGGAGGAATTCTTTCCAAAATATGATACAGAGCCATACTGAACAGAAAGAGGCCTAGCACAGAACACTTTGTAGAAAACAATACTAACCTCACTTCAGTAGCTCTATAGAGCTAGCAGGCCTCATCCCATCTTGTTTGCAGTGTTGTTGTAGTCGTGTTGGTCCCAGGATAATAGAGAGACAAAGCTGGATAAGGTATTATCTTTTATTCGACCAGCTTCTGTTGGTGAAAGAGACAAGCTTTCAAAGCTACCCAGAGCTCTTCCCAGACCTGAAGAACAGCTCTGTATAGATCAAAAGCTTGTCTCTTTCACTAACAGAAGTTGATGCGATAAGAGATATTACCTCAGCCACCTTGTCTTGGTCCATCTGAGACTCAATCCAGAGATGTCCTCTGTATTAGCCACCATGAATCAGGTAAAACTCAAAGCTTCCTGGGCATCAACTGGATCTTATAAAATCACATTTTGATCAGTAAAGAGTAAATGAAGTAGAATTAGCATATGGATATGGCACCAAAATCTGTGCAGAGAATGATTGATCATACGTAGAGTGATGAAAATTATATACAGGATTATGAATTCTAGACTTTAAATTTTTTGTAAAATTTGTGGATATCTAAATCAAGGTCTCACGGTTTCCACATGGATCATCAGATGCACCCCAGAAGTTCTGACATTTTCACAGGTTAGAAGAACAAATGGTGCAGTAAGAACTTCAGCAGCAGCATCTGCTCCTAAATCAATCAATCCTTCATCATCTTGGAGCATCAACCACATTTTCCCGTTACTTTCTGGTTCACAGGGAAAATCTTCAGCTGTTGACAAAAGCTGCTAAAGACTGCATCTAATATGCACCAACGTGTGAAATCAACAAGCAACCAGGACTTACAAAGGTAAGGTGTTCTTTATCACAAACAATCCACCCAAATGCTGAAAAACAGAAAAGTTGCCAACCAAGAAAGCTGTGGTAGAGGCTCTGGACCTCTGTCCCTAATTCATAACACACAAAAAAGAGTGTAGGTGTGTTGTATTGAGAAAAATGCCAGTCTTCCTATCTGAAAGAGCAATACAGCAATGGGCTGGGTGAGAGGAACACATTGGTTTAAGAGATTCAGTAATTAGGCTGGGTCAATGACCCTTTAATAATGACTACTGGTTATCTTTAAGGGTTTGGGTTTTTGTTTTTGTCCTTGGTGCATCACCTCCTGGAGAAGGCAGCAAGTCCAAACTCTCCTGTGTATATAGGTAATTGGAGAAGACTATTTTGGAGGGCAGGAATGGCAGCCACTGGTTAGAGAGACATTCATTCCTCTCTGGACACCCAGCAACAGGGTCTGACTGACCAAGAGGATATAAAAACAGGGACTTGTATTTTACAGCTGTAAAATCCTGATCTGTAAAGAAGCTGAAAATGGCTTATCTGCTTTACCCCATGAGAAGTGTAAATCTCAGTCTGGGAAGCAAACAGTTTATTTTTTGTTTTGCTCTCTGTTTTTAATAAACCATGTTTCTGGTTGAGATTACGGTCATAGGGGTAATTTCACCCAGACATCCCCAAGGGATAAAAAGAACCCTGAGCGCTCTGAAGAGCAGTGCTGATGGGCAAAGAGTTTCTGGAACCTACTGCCCCTGTGCCCTTCCCAGTGTAGGCTAAGGGGTCTGGATAAAGGTAACCTCTCCCGGGGCATTGTATTGTCGTTAGGAATGGCAAGTGGACACGGATGGAGAAGCCAAAAGACCGTGAAGGGAATGAGAGCTGGCAGGAGTGCTGGTCACAAAAGAAAAACAATTACAGAGATGAATATCAGTTGCTTTTCATTCTTTAGACTCCAGTTAGCAGGATGCCTATAGAGTCCTGCTTCTGGCTCTCACTCATACCTGTACAAACACCACTGATTTATAGCAGAATAACAGAGCATTTAACAGTCTTAAAATGAAAGCCCACATTTTTTGAAGAGACACCTTAGGCACGTGGAAACAAGTTCCTTGTGTCGGGGCAGGGGACAGTTCAGGCTGTGCACATTGTAAGGTGTGTGTGTGAAGGGGCAGAAATGAAGGTGGCCTAGACAGAGCCAGATCATGGTCTGTCTTTTGTATCAGCACAAGGTGGTAAAGGAGGGAAAGGAAGCAGCTCTCAGGTAATAGGTTCCGCAGAGTTGCTGCATCTCACTCATAGTGGTGGGCATCCTCCTTCACGCCACACCTGTTAATATAGTAAGCAGGTACATCAGGTATCATATGCAGCATCTGGTGTATACTCAGGGCAGGGGAGAGAGAATGACTCAGTAATAATATTTGGCTGCTAAACAGGCAGAGCACCATTGCACTGTCCCATATTCAGGGTGGACTGTAAATGAGATTGTAACCTTAGAGGTTTTTTCAGTAGCACTGGAGTTCACAACCACCCTGCTCTTCCTTTGTTCCTATGATACACACAAGATGGAGGGTTTTGGAGGTTAGTCACCCCAAGAGGTTGATAGGCAAAGAAGGTTTTGAGAACGGAGTTCCTTGGACTTGATGTGTAGTTTAATGGAATAGCTCTGTGGCTGGCTTCAGACCCAAACTCCTTCTGCACAGGAACAATTTATACCCACAAGAATGTGTGCTCCCCTGTTTGATCCACAAAAAATGAATTGCTGGTGCAAATTGGAATAACAACACCTCTGACAAGGCAAGATGAACTGCAATTCAATTGGAGGCATAACTCATTCCTGCAGAAGGAGGCCAGCCTCCTGAAAATGTAGCATATGTTTTATAGCACATGGGGGTCTATTCCATTAACCTGTGAGCTTGGGCAAGTCTCTGCACATCTGTATGCCTTTGTTTACACCTCTGTAAAATGGGCACGATAATAGTTAACTATCTTACTTTGGCAAGTGCAGACTAAGACCCTGAATTTGTCCAGTGGGCAGCAAGGCTGATCTGCTGCATAGTTTCCCAGCAGAGTTAATAGAGTTAATTTGCACCAGTAGAAATCCTGAGCAACCCAATGAAGTCAATAAAATTACTCTGGATTTACACCAGCAGAAATGAGAGCAGAATGGGGCTTACTGGTCCACATGCTCCCTCTCAGCTGAGGAGAACATAGGACAAGGAGGTGGTGGGAACGAGGTCATTTAAGGTGTGAGCAAATTTAAGATCTTGTAGCCAGGAGTGCTGGGTCTGTAACCTTCCTTAAGGGGCTGACACATCCTGTTATTTAACCCTCAGTATAAATTAGAGCAGCCTGAAGGCTGGATGTTTTTCTGTGGGTCTAAGTCTACACACATATTCTTAATAAAAACCAAGCAAACCAGCAGTTAGACAATAAAATAGCTGTATACGCTGTGTTGTTTTTCTTTTTCTTGCCCCCACCCTTATTTTCCCCTAATCTTATCACTATGTATTTTTTTTCCACTCTGAGAAAAGCAACCACAAGGGAGCCAGATGTGCTGAATGTATGGATACCAAGAAGGGAGTCTGGCCCAGCAACAAGAACCACGTGAAAGATTTCAGAATACTCTTGGCTTTTCATCCTGTTTATATTTCCTATAATGGGAAAATAAAATACAAAGTCCAGTTTGTGTTTTGTTCTCTCTTTCCCAAGAAAATGTATTTCTAGTTTCCTGTTTCATCTCCTAGTTGGCGTATGTAAATGTGTGTGTGTGTATATATATATATTTAGTCATTCTACTAAGTCTTCATCTCTATACCTAGGATTATCACCACTCTAATGGTTGTGTCCACTAGAAATGGGCAAAGAGCCTATTGTTCAGATTCTAATTATACCCCATAAACAGGGAGTCAAATTATGAGCCCAAGCATAAGAAAATGGCAAAATTCTCATTGGCAACAAAATATTTTTTATTATTAGTAGTAGTAATAATAGTTGTAGTAACTGAAATTTGGGATCGTCCCATTGTGCAAGGTGCTGTACAAACATCATAAGAGACAGCCACTACCCTGAAGAGCTTACAGACTCAGAACAGATAGACAAAGTGTGTGTGCATAAGAAAGGCCAGATGACAGAGGCCACAGAAGGTCAGTGGCAGAATCAAGAACAGAATCCAGATCTCCTGAATACCAGTCCAGTACACTTATGTAATCCACCTGCCTATGCATTTTCTAATCAGCTTTCACTTAAAAAGGAATGTTGCAGTTTTTGCTAGTAAATGAACAATAGAAGAGAGTGGGCAAGATTGCTTCCCCTATTGCCAGCATGCTGCTGTTACCTCAGACCTAATTTTCTGTTCGTTCTTCAGAACAGACTACTTCCACTGAGGTTGTCACTGTACATTTCCCCCACCCCGGCCCCCATGATTAAGCAGATGCTGGAGACAAGTAGTTCTATCTTCTCTCAATGTTTGTAAATCAGAGTGTTTTAAAAAGATGCAAGCAGCAAATAATCTGGTACATAATTGTTTGAGTTTTTACATATGTGTAGACCAAATAAGCACATTAGATCGCTAGCCTTTAATTAAAAAATAGTTTAAGGCAGGAAAAAAAGTAATGTCTTAATAAATAACATCTGACCAAGAACTATTTAGTAGATCATACCCTAAGTGTGGCCAAAAAATAGAATAAAAATTACAGCAAGTAAATCATTATTGTTATCTGAGTCTGAATAGCTTCCATCTGATTTATATATGAAAATACACTCCACAGAAGAACAGTCAAAAACTTCAAAGGCAATGCAGGATGCTGCTAATTTCTGTATCTGACAACGTGATGCAGTGTTTGGATTTGCATCTGTGCACTTCAAAGTGTGGCATTCACAAAAAAATAGTCTCCATTTATTTTGACATGGATTTGCAGAGGTGAGCAAGAATTAAGCACCCAAAATGGACACTTGGGGGGAAAAAAGCTGTTTGCTGCTCTCTAAATTCAATAATGCTATGGAGAACTGAGGATTACAACAGGAGTATGAGTTATGGCTATGGTACTTCAAGTCATTTCCAGTGACCACCATCCAGTGTCAACATATGGTACTCAAATGCAGATTTAGAATTTCTTTGAAGTTATATTGAATCTGACTAATGGGTAAAGTGTAGACCTCACATTTTAACATGCTGAGGTTGTCAAAATTTCAACTAGGGCAGCTAGAGATTAGTGCATCTTTA